>JBCAUG010168594.1:0-20087 GCA_038406175.1 Haplosyllis leylae | reverse complement strand
GTCTGGTCCTGGGGGGTGTACTCAGGTCCGGGGGGGGGTACTCGGTTCTGGGGGGATAGTCAAGTCCGGTCCCAGGGGGTACTTGGTCGGGGGGGTACTCAGTCTGGGGGGGTACTCAGTCCCAGGGGGTACTCAGCCCAAGTACCCCCCCCCCAAAAAATTTTTTTTTAAATTTTTCTTGGGGGACATGATTACCCGGGCATAGGTAGGCTACGCAGCGGACGGTATGCCTCTTGCGTTCACGCAGGAGGACTTTCTTGTTCACATACACAGATCCGTCTCCGTGTATGTGAAGAAGGCATAAGCATGGATACTACATTGAATATCCTACGAACCTACCTGAAATTGACATAAATATTTTTTTCGCTTTGGCTTTGTTCAGATTAACCTTAATCCAATGTACCAGAAAAATATGGAAGAACCGCGAATCATACCCAAACCCGGAGATCCGGCGGCGCCCCAGTATATCTGAGCCTTCACAGTGTCTTCCGCTGTGCCTTTCCGTGTGATAAGCAGGTCCATGTAGGAGTCGCCGTCGAAGTCCGCGGGAATGACGCCTGTGATCACGGTGGATCCATCGCTCCCTGATATCAGGTTGATCCGAACGAACGGATCACGCTCTTCCGCCTGTAGCAAGTCCACTGTAGTTCCTGGCAAGTAGAACAGACAATAGCAATAACGTTGATGCAATATTAGATGTAAAGCAGAATGGCGTGTTTACACTACCCGACACCGAGACCGATACAGAAACAGATAAAAAATGGGCCGTGTAGGATTGTGTGGGGGTGTTCACACTGTACGGAGACAGATTCCCATTGGGTTCTGTGTACTTGTTATCGGCATCAGTCTCGGTGCTAGTCTCCTTCTCGGGCAGTGTGAATGCACCATTACGGAGACATTGTATTGTAAGGCCACCTTTTATTGACGGCTATAGTTTCAAACGATTTGATTGTTTTCAGCTTGGGTATTATTCACGTTTTCCTTTCATTGATATTTATTTGTAAAGTTCTGAGTATAAATTTAATTCTCGCAACGAGATTGACAAATATTTTAGATTTAGTTGGATGAAAACTTGGATCAAAATGATTCAATGATCACGTGAGGATTTACAGCATTTCCTTGTTTATTCTTCTTCTGTAATTTTTGTCTATTATTAATTAACCTAAACTGACCTTGTGCTACAGTATTTGATAAACATGATTTGGATGTGCACCAGGTAATCTTTATATGTAGTAACAATTGCAAGTGAAAACGAATCGAGACATCAAAACATACCAGCAGCATTCACAACAAAAATGTCAGTAAGTTTGTCCGCGTTGAAATCTCCGAAAGCGGCTACAATTCCATCGGTTTTGGAATGAAATAAATCCACTGTAACATCTGTTAATTTAATACACAGGATGAATGGTAAAACAGTGCACAGGTAGATAGAAAAATAGAAAAATTTGTGAATTTCCATCTTCCTAGTCTGCTTATCAGACAACTTCCGGTTCTAGGTCTGTTTGAAGATGACACCTTGTGTTATGTGTTCATTTTTCAAAAGTAAACAGTCAAGATGTTGCAAGTCAGATATCTGGTGGCCGAGATATCTAAGCAGCTTCATGGAGATGTACTAAAGTCACATATCACAATCACTTCTGTTGAAGAAAGAAAATGGACAATGGACGTCTGAAAGTGTCCAACATCAGCAAAAAGTTTTTCTACGTATTCCACTAGGAAACTTTTCGAACGAAACTGTGTCCTTGGTTGAAGTATATTTTGAAGTTTTTAGCTCGTAATATTAATATTGAGAAACTATGGTGTAGTCTCACTTGTTTGAACTCAGCATTTAAACACATTGAACATGGAGAAGTATCCAAAGTCTGGCGAGAAGAAGAAACCAAAACATAAACACGTCATCGATGCCAGAATCGGAAAGTCTGAAGGGGGACCTGCAGGATTCAATTATGAAGAAAGTGTGAAGAACCTCAATAAATACTATATCTTAGGTAAACAATTATTTTATAATGTAGTGTCCAAAATTGTCCCCCTTCAACCAAGTAACGTACCAAATGACGAATTTTTTATTGTCTTGGTGGCAATTGTCATAATCTACAGGTATCGGCGTGTGGTTCACTCACAATAACATTCAAGTTCTGGATACGAGTCTTAGAATCGGTCTCCGCCTTCATTATCATGATTAGAGTCGTCAGATCTGGACCTAGTACCGGTAGATTTAGATGGGCCATAAATTAAGACGTTACGAAATTTTCCCTCGGCAACTGGAGATCTTTACACAACAACTGATAGGGGTACAAGCTCAATCGAATAGATTTACAGTGCCTAAGAAGTCAGTTATGGTGGGTCGTCCATTATTCACACCGTAGAAAACGATCAAAGGTAACAATAACAATAACTTTAAACTTTAACTTTTATGTGACCAAGGCCTGGACCGAGACCAAGGCCAAGCGGTGTTCTCAGTGTCGTCACTCAAGTGATGGGTGTTTACACTGACCGAACTGATGGAATTGAGCACAGTACCCAATAGCATCGATCTCGGTCTTGGTGTCTGTTTCTGTGCAGGGTGTGCATTGAGGCCCGTTTACACCAAGCATCGTCACAATGATCATTGCGACATGGATTTCATTGAGAAGAAAGGAGTCGCACCAAAATGGGTTGCAACCCTATTCTGGAGCAACTCTCTTTGTTTCCATTGATCTCAATGAGAACTATGTTGCAAGCGTCATCGCAGCGCTGACGCTGACGCTCAGTGTAAACGTATAATATAACAAAAGAAATGAAATCAGTTCTGCACACACATTTATTCAAGATGGCGCCGTCGTTTATGCGGACACGACACGTCGTGTACGTACGTCGTTTACATTGTCGTTTACATTTACTGCGGACCATTTACTGCGGACTTATTATACCCAGGGCGGACGTCACCAGAAGTCCAAAACAGGGGTAAAAGTGACCCCAAAAAAGGACTTGTGTCCTCAAAAAATATATATAAAAAAAAAATTCAACAGGTCTCATCACGACTGGTTGTTGGACAGAACAAAACAGGAGGGCAACATCGAAGCAATGAATTAATTATGAGAAGTTTAGTTAACTTCATTTGTGAAATGAAGTCAGTGTTAAAGCAGGATGTCCTCACCATTACATGTTCAAGTACGGCTGTGCAATGACCCGAAACCATGCTTTTCAAGTTTCCCCGCATTCATTCAATCGGAAACATTTTCAGAGATAAGCCCTGGAAAATACATTTTCTTATGATATCATGGTATGAAAGACACAGTTTGAAGTTTTTAGCAACACGTATTCGTGTCCAGAAGTTTTAGATGGTTGAATATTCGTGATCTGTGCTTTGCTCTGGTGCAGAAAGTGCATGCCAGCATCAATGGTAAAACTCACCCCAATTAGCTGATCCAGGATTTGGTCAAGGGAGGTCCCAGAACATTTTACCGAGATTTTGCCGATGTCACGAACCTCAAGGCCATGTAAGGTCTTGCATTTTTAACTGTCAAATATGCATTCTGTATTGGATAATCAATCTACGCTCGTCGTGGATTATGTTACACGAATGCACGATAAAAACCATTGATTAACTGATTTACACCATGGTTGGGTACCACTGGTCTATGAATTGCGAGGACTGCATGAATAGAAAGTACATGAATAGACACAGACCTTCATTGTGGTAGGCTGCTCCTTGGTCATGGCTCACTGGCTGGCCTTCCTGGGCACTTTTCCTTCAGAACAATAACTATGTACATTTTTACTCAGTGATTGCATGTGGTCTGATGTGTCTTCGGTGCTTCATTTCTTGCTTGGATTTCAAACTGACCAGACATGCCACTTGTGTGGCCTCTTGGATCTAGATCTAATGGCTCATTTCGGAATATTTAATTGTGGATTACTATTAGGAAATGTCTGAAACTCCATGGCATCATCTGCAACTGGTTACCAGCACCTCATAGATATATATTTTTTGGATGTACGACATTTTCTAAGTTCATTAAATTTGTGTGCAAAGAATCAGATTTTCCACTACAAGCCACCATGGCCTTCTTCCTCGATTTTTGTTATTGTGATCACATGACCCAAAAGGAGCACTGCTATTGGTTGAGGAAAACTTCAAAGCGAGGCTGGATGGCAGGTAAAAAAAAATCGTGTATTTTCATTTGAACTTAAATTGCTGTTTTAATGCCTTTTAAAAATTACTACAGTCTGCCCTTTACAGACAAATATGTAGATAATGATGTAAGGCATGTTGTGTAAAAAAATCTAATCACTGCAACTGATAGTCTTGTCAAAAAAAGTGATCGAAGTTAGCCTTGAAAATTATACGAATTTTCCATGCATTTTGCAACCATGTGCTTTGCTTGCTTCAGTGCATGCAGTAGGTCAGGTTGACCATCACAGTTGGAGATTTTTAATGAATAGATTCGTACCTTCTTTTGTTGTATTTACTCCATTGTCTTGCAATGCATTCAGTACAACAAAAGAAATTACTAGTGGATTCGTTAAAAATAATCCACTGCCAGAACAAAAGACACAGCATGCAACCATGGTGTAATCCTCTTTTCCTGGTACTTTTTGTTCAAATTTTAAACTTAAATTTGTGCACTATACTATGAGGTATACTACAAAATATCTTTCAATGTGAAAGATTCTGACCATTTTGACAAATGCAATGTTCCTTTTCTTAATATGACAAACTCAGTACAGTGTATTCCTATTTGTTCTTTTGGTTTACATTAGTCTGTAAGTCAAAGGTTTGCTTAGGACCCCAGAAGCTGTTGCATTTTTAATTTCAAAATACATATCTTCCAACTATCTTGAGCACTTGTTGTTGAATTTTCAAAATAATTTCATGTAAAAATATTTATTTTCAGACTTGTTGGGGGTAATAATGAATGGGAAGTATTTTCTGAACTTTATTCAGGGTGTCGTTCTTCTACTGATAAAAGATAGAATTCTTGGAAATTGCATCATCTTTAATGCAAACGTTTGTCTCACGACATAATTTGGTCTTATGTCTTGGACAGTGTGGGAGTGTTTTCCTTCCGTTCCTCGGTCTCGTCTCAAACACTGTTCACTTTGTTTCAGATGTACATGATGTACACAATACTAACAGTATCACATTATACTAAGGTATACACAAGCACACACATGTTGCATTAGCTGGGAAAAGAAAACAATGCATTTTAAAGTTACAGGGGTATTTGAAAATTGGTTCTGCAAAATTAAAATAAACTAAATGGAAACTGGATGAGTTTGAAAAATCAGCTTCACTTCAGTGGTTAATACTTGCCCATTGTTTGATTTGTTTGATAAAATGTGTGATGCTGAATCCAGAATCTGAACGAGGGAAACCAAGAAACGAGGGGTCTCTGAACTAGGGCTCAAGATGGTCCCTCGTATTAGCAATCACTTTTTGATCCCAAAATTTTGCCCCTCTTGGGGCCCCAGACTTATGGGACTTTGTCATTTTTGAACTCAGGAACAAAAGTTGAAAGTAGGTCAACCCCCCCCCACCGGACACATGGGGTTTTGGAGTTTTGTCATTTTTCAACATCTTTAGAAGTTCCCAGTTCACCCTGAGTAATCCGTGTGATTTTGAGACCAGGAAATACATTTTGACTTTTACAATGGTTGTCTGTGAAAGAATTGTTTTTGAAGCACAAATAAAGAATACATTTGATCCAAATATAATATTGCACAATTATTAGGGAGATTTGACCAACATTAGACTTTCCAGCTGACTACGTCTGATATTTACCAATTTCCAACACCGCACATGCTCAAGACCCACTTCCTGTTGGAAAATCTGTGAGTATCAGATCCTATTTATGTTAATTTTGAAGGATAAAATCAATGATCTGATCTGCTTCTTTCTTAAGGAAATTGGAAAAAATGCGATAATTTTCTTTGTCTATTATTTCTACACTTTCACACTGGCAACACATTTTGTTAAATCAACAACAAAGTACAATAAATTCTCAGACTCCAACCCCTCAAGATAAATAGGTAAACATGCCCTTTAACAGACGACTATCTCTTCGAGGTTACCATGATGTTGTAATGTGTGCTCAATAAATAACTTTTGACTCCGTTTCAACGTTTCAACAGATAATGTAACACACTAAAACTATGATGACAATACTTGGTTGGTCTTGATGTGGTTTATTCTGCCAACTTTCGTGAAGATTACACCTATTCTTTCCAATGACAACAGTAATTATGTCCAGATGCGAGGATAAAAATTGGTTATTGGGGTACCTTGGTGAAGTTGGCAACATATTCACTATTGAAATCAATCAAGTTTTTCCTAATAAAGATGCATTCTGTAGTATTCTATGCAATTTTATGAAATCCGATAAGTCACTGAACATTGGGATCAATTTAAATGTTCTCTTTGTTACCTGCATCTTCGTGGCACTGTGCCAGCATTTCTGCCTCCTACACAAGAGGTATTAGGTTTGAATACCATTTTTTACAATTTATTTCGTAAATTCTGTAGAATTTCTACAGAATTTCATTAGGAAAAACTCGAATGGTAATCTTTATTTTACTAAACAATACTTCAATATAAAGACT
Source organism: Haplosyllis leylae (assembly GCA_038406175.1). NCBI lineage: Eukaryota > Metazoa > Annelida > Polychaeta > Phyllodocida > Syllidae > Haplosyllis > Haplosyllis leylae. The sequence continues at coordinate 13,505 of JBCAUG010168594.1, read as the reverse complement.
TTGGATTCTTTTTTAAGTATTAAAAAATGAATATCTCAGGTAAACATATTTGATAAAAATCAACTTCTCTGATAAAATAATTCACATGTCAATCAAATTTAAAATGTTTATTTAGTCTCCCAAGAGTTTATGTGATCAACTGACATACTGGAGGCATTACCATTGGACCAAAATGCATTAGAATTGACCACAGCTGGTTGAAGTTGGGTGACCTGAGCAGGTGACCCTGCCCTAAGCCCCCTCCCTCTTCCCCACTGGCTACGTCTGGTCCAGAGGGGGGGGGGAGAGGAGGGGGAGGAAGGGGGCACCCTGACCAGGTGACTGACCACCCCCTGAGGCTAGGTCTGGTCTGGCATGGTAATGTTAGGTTGTATTATTAAATTTTATTTTACACAAAGAAACACACTAATTTTCTAATAAATCATGGGTTTTTCATCAAACATAATTTTCTATTCTTATCTGAAAATTTCAAAGTTTATTGATTTGTTTTGTGTTCTTATTTACCCATCCTATACAGATCTTATGAATTTGGACAGTTGGACAGGGAGAGGGAACAGCATTTTGGTGAGCCTCTTGCCTCGGTACATCCTTTTGGGGCTTGGGATGGGGATTCGTTTTCATATATCTTAGTCATTACTAGAAATGATAGCACCGTCGGCTGTCCAATCAGTTGCACGGATACTAATTCACAATGCTATTTTGCTTATTAGCACCTCAACAATGCTTGCTATGGCAAACTGGCTAACTGGGCGGCCATATTTGTCCATAATTGCTAGTAATGCATGTCGGTATATTGTTACCAGTATTGGGGGGAGGGGGCTGGAAACCAAATAATTTTCAAGATAACCATCACAATTTAAGGTAGCACACCAAACTGAATTGATTATCTTTCATAGTTTGTGACTTGCATGAAAGTTCTTGAACTAACAAAAGAATCTTTTCTACAGTCACTTGTTTTGTTGATAAAGTCAAGCTCTTCAAAATACATGTCCTGTTTCATTGTTTTACACACTGGTATGGATATATTCGCATTGTGACGTCATTGGACACATGCCTGTACCCTGATGTACCCCGTCACGGGCTTGTTGGATGCGAAAGGTGTTGGGACGACGGATGATGGCCATGGAATCTAACATCTTATGTATTTTGTTAATAGGATTTAGCACAATTCGTGTTAGCTTTGGTAAGCTGACCATATTATTTCTGATTGGAATAAAGTTCAGAGAGATTTGTTTTCAAAATAAACTAAGACAAAATTCATGTACTTGGGGAACAAGTGGGAAATTAACTGCTTTGTGTCATTGTGGCAAAGAAATTCACCAATGCAATTTACTAATTGCAAAGTTATTGTCAGATTTTTTCTGAACGTTACCGTTGCGATTATTCTAGTTTTTCAATTAGGAAAGGACATTGAAACTAGTAGAAATACTTAGGTAGAAGTGAACTTTGTAAACATTTCAAACAGTAAATAATTTAAAAAAAGTAGCCCAAGGTGTAATTTCTATTGCATTACTTAAGATTCAAATTATCAACCTTTTCTGTCAATTGCGCAGGCCAATCAGTTCCTCGAATAGTTAAAGATCTATTTACAAAAACCACAACAAACATTGGGGTAAGAGAGCCTATTCGTTAAATGCTAAGAGGGAATTGATAGGAATAGCTATAAATGCATATATGGAACATTTCTGGACGTATGGACTAAAACTTCCAATGTTAGTTGATTCTTCCTTAATTTCAATGATTTTCATATGGAACTTTGGCTTACAATTTGGTTTAATGTCATCTACAGTAAGTTGAATGCAGATAGCAGCATTGTAATATTTGTTGTATATAACTACATTACACTCAAAATAATTATATTTCCAGCAAGATCATGATCAACTGACACTAGTAAAAGCCGCAAAATCAAAAGTAAAAGTTGCGAAATCAAAAATTCAAATTGTAAACCAGAGTTTGATATGTTTCCGAAATCAGAAGAGAATCCAATTATCTATTCAGCACCCTACAGGAATATCAATGAATTCTGACCAAAAATGAGGGTATCAAAAGATTAAGATTGGAGTTTACAATGGTTTTCTATGAGAAATAGTTATCTTGAATGATGGTGCAAAATTGAGGCCATTTGTTTACAAAATGATATTGCAGAAATATACTTCATAATGGATAGATCCAAACTACATTTTAGTTTTTACAGTGCGTCTGGAGATAGTTCAGATATTTACAGATTTCATGTAGACTTTGTTTACTTTCTGTGGGGAAATCTGTGAAAATCTGAGCCGTCCCCTGTTATGCTGCAAAAACTTAAATGTAGGTCGGATCTATCCATTATGAAGTAGATCGATATTTCTGCAATATTATTTTGCACACGAATGTCCTCAATTTTGCTCCATCATTCAAATTTTTTTCCTCATGGACCACCATTATAAGTACCATATCAGAATCTTTTGATACTGTCGCACCTGTCGGTTTCTTTTGATGTTCCTTCAGGGTGTTCGAACTATATACATGAACTGCAAAAAGATAAAAAATACGTTTGCCCTCTCTATCTTTTCACGAATATGATAGGCATTCAAACTTTTTGAATGATTTGTGTTTAAAGGTGTAAATAGGAAGTTCCTGATAAGTCTTTGATTAGATAGTTCTATGTTGATTTGTTAACACTGTTTGTTGTTATGCTCAACACAAGGCCAGTTCCAGCAAGGCGGAATCTTGTACAGATGTACATTTGACAACCAGGAATCCTGCAACCTGCAGCAGCAGGTGTCTGGAGACGATTTTGACTGGATAATAGGGTACGGTCAGTTGTTTAGACCACGTGGTCCATCAGCTGATCATTCACAATCCACAGCTCGAGGTACAATTCCAGTAGAACAGTTTTCAGAAATGATTGATCTATTGAGAATGCAGTTATTGTAATTTCTTTTTGGCCCTTGACTCAAAAAGTGATTTCTATTTTTCCAGGAGGTTATGCCTTTGTTGATCCTTACACAAGAGGTAGAAGAGGTAGTTTTCAAACACCACAACTCATCCAGGTTACAACATTTTAGAATTTGGTATCGCATCCATTTAGAAAAATCTTTTAAAGGATCACACCCTCAATCCTTACGAAAATTCACAAGAGAAACAACAACGTTTATTTTGTTTGTTATTTGTGCAGACCAATGGGCCAGTCTGTGTTGAATTATGGTACTACAAACCAGGAGCGGGCATGATCAACGTCTTTGCTGAAAGAGACAATGCAAGAATAGGTTACCTTCACGTTGACAGTAAGTAATCTCTGGGCGAATTTCCTCTGGTGTTCAAAATGTAACTCACTTACCCAACAGTCGGTTGTGGCAGATGGCAATTTTGTGAGACCACAAAATAAAAACATGTTTGCTTGTAAATTCGCACCAAATTTTTCCTTTGGCATGAACACGCAGGTAAAGACGAGCTGAACTGGAAGCTGGCACAAACAACTATCTGGGAACCGGCTGGATACAGAATTACTATAGAGGCTGACCTTGCTCAATTCCTAGGAAGACACAATTACTTTAAATATAGAACAAGGGACATTGGCGAATTTGGCGATATCTTGGCTATAGATGATATCAGAATCTACAGTGGTGTTTGTGTGCCTAATAGTAAGTATCTGTTTTAAAAAAAAATGACCAATTTGGGGACTAAACATTTCCAAAATTTAATTGAGTAATGGTTGTAGTATGTTTCTTTGACTTTCATTGCTTGATCTTGCTGCTTCATGTTCATTGTCCTGAACCTAAAGTTTACACACTTGTTGTGAACATATTGTAGCTGAATACGAAAACGTGCGAGTTCGTCTTCTTGGTGGAGCTAATCCCACAGAGGGAAGAGTCGAAGTCTTTTACAATGGCCGGTGGGGATCGGTCTGTCAGGACAACTTCGGTGCCTGGGAAGCAGCTGTTGTTTGCAAAATGCTTGGTCTGGAGTAAGTCCGTTGTAACAAAGCACCTATTTAAAATTAGGAGCCCTTTAATGGCCCTGTCCTAAGTGTTATTCAAAACAATTGTAACTACTGAAGCATATCAACCTGTTTCCAACGATGTGAAATTACTAGCTTTGCATTGTTCCCTTCTTCAGTTATGGTCGCACAAGGCATCTACCGGATTTCGGATTAGCCACTTCGGAATTTCTCCTGGATGATGTTATTTGTCAAAGAGAAGATGGAACTGTACCGGATACCATCGCCGATTGTCGTCATGCTGGATGGGGGGATACGGATTGTACTAACGACCAAATTGCTCGAGTTCGATGTGGTGAACCTGGTACGTCACTGTTGGCTATATTTTTTTAGTAACGGCGAAAGCCACTGCTGTGTCAATTACCATTATCATTACCGACCACAATCCTTTGCTTTGAACAATTAGATATTAGCGAATTCAAAATTAACATATTCCCGTGATCTCTTTGTCACCAGAATATTACTACGGCGGTTATTATCTGAGATTATCCGGAGGAAGAGAAAGTGGGAGCATTAAGGAGGGCAGAGTGGAAGTATTCTACCAGAACACCTGGGGTACCGTGTGTGACAGGGGGTGGAATGACTTCAGCGCGCAAGCCGTGTGCAATATGTTGGGTTGGCGGTATGAGACAGAAAGATTTACATTTCCCGTTTTAAATTACAAATCAAAAGATGAATGTAACTTTGATGCGAAGATCTTTCAAAGCCTGTTTTTTTTTGCAAATACCAAATATTTGCAGATTTTTAGCCATCACACAAAACTGATGTAGAATAAATTACAAAAATATCAATTTAATATTGAAATGAGAGATATGTATATTGATTTGTTTCAGAGGTCCTGCTCGAACGGTACCTGGTGCTAGGTATGGTAGAGTTTCTCCTTCTACACAAATCTGGCTGAGCAACGTCCAGTGTGATCCCGCCACTCAGCTGGAGGATTTCACGGCCTGTCCCCACTCACCATGGGGAGATGTGGCACCATGCACACACTTAAATGATGCTGGAGTTGTTTGTACTTTCCAAAACATCAATTGTGAGTATCACAGTTAGTCTTCTTGAACATTGTATCAATAAGCTTTGTAGATCTAAGAATTAGATTTTGTTTCGAAAGTCCACCAAAAATGAATTGGGCAATTAGGGGTATGGATTATCAGGTTGTAATAAATGCATACTTTTGCAGTGCCGTTCTATTGTGACTTTAGTACTGAGTGTGTGCTGCAGGATTTAACAGAATACTATGACTGGACAGTAGGGCAGCCCCAGAATGTTCAGCCTAGAACTGGAAACTTTGGAAGTAAGTTTATATTAATTTACTTAAAAACACTTTATTTCTTTTGGTTAGCAGATGATTCAACACTAAATGCATTTAATTTGACTTTATTTAAGTTTTATTTTTACGCCTATTTTCGGCACAGCAAATATGATTTACATTGATGGTTACGGTGCAATCAACGGTTCGGCACGATTTCTGACACCAGCCTTTGAGATAACACCTGCAGGCCCGCTTACTTGCGTTCGGTTTGTATTTTGACGAGGCTAAGAAACAACAAGTTAAATCTAAAGAAACGATAACCATCCAAAGAATGGGTTGCAGCCAGTAAATACTAAGTATAAGTGTGTGTTTGAAGTCTACTGGATAAGATTACAGCTATAAAATTGACTGCATCTGCTTTCATTGTTTTGTAGATTCTGGTATTATGTCACCGACACTCAGGCACCAAATCTGGTTGTTCTCTCCAAAACGTGGAACGATTTGCGACAGGTAGATTTTGATATTGTGTGGTGGGCGGATTCGTACTACCGTGAGTATTTGTCGCTTCGGCAGTTTTGGTGCCAGTATATTTGAGAAAATGTATTGATATTTGCCCTGAAGCTCAATATAGTTTTGAGAGTGGAAAAATCTGATGATCAACACCTTACACAGAACTATTAACGTTACTTAAATATTTTCAGCCAATGTCAACCAATGGAGAGAGGCTATTATTTACATGAATACCTCCAAGTTTGCGTTGGCGTTTGATGCTTGGAGAGGAACGGATAGCCGAGGTCTTGTGGTGGTCGATGACATTTCAGTCACTGAAGGATTGTGCACCGGAAGACTAACACCTGCACCGCCAGTTGTGCCACCGCCGGTCACACCACGAGGTGTGGATGAATTAATAAAATATTAGCGCCAAAATTTGTGCACAATGATTATATTTTGAAAAGGACCGTCTTACTAATTTTTTTAAAAAACTTTTCCCAAAAATTTCATCAATTGATTTTCATTAATTAGTTAGATTTAATATTCTATTTTATCATTCTGAAAGGGAACCGACGATTCTGTTTACATCAATATTCTGTAGATATATTCAGTTGTGACTTTGAGTTTGACGAATGCACTCAGTACTTCAGGATAGCGGCGCCTGGTCAGTATGGAGCTGATATAAGATGGTTGAGGAATAGAGGTTCCACTCCAACAGAGCTGACTGGACCTGATCGAGATCACACCAGACTAGACCAAAACGGTTTGTGTAGAATAGTTTGATGGAAATGATTTCTTTTGAAAATAAAAAAAAAAACAGCGAAAACCTCACCAATTTGAGTCTGCAGTTTATATTTCAGTTTTCAGATAATTATGATTTTATGACCCCAAACTCCAATTATTTTTTCCAGGATATTATTTATTTATGGAATCAAGTGAAGGATCACCTGGAAGTGATGCGATTTATCACTCCGTGCAACCATTTCCACAGAACTTCCAGAGTCGCTGTCTGGAACTTTGGTACCAGACCTATGGTTCAAATATCGGAGCGCTGAGGGTTTACAACAGTGATTCACTGGACGCAACCGAAAGATGGAATCAACTTTTCCAGACTCCCAGTATTTTATCCCTCTATCTTCTTTCAAAATAAGCAATTTTTCTTTTTTAATCTCTTTTTGATGTGTTTCTGATAGTCTTTATTTGTGTCGTTTCTTTCTCCAACTAGATCCAGCCAATCAGAATGTTCAGAACCAGCAGTGGCAGCTTGCGAGGATAAATTTTCCGTCACAGGGAGGTTACATTATTATACAAGGTGTAAGAGGTCGGGGTTCCCAGGGTGACATTGCTATCGACGATATCAGATTGACTAGTCAGTCCTGTGCAGTAAGTTCAAAATAGGTTTAACTTATTTCACTTGTTAATTTCAGACATCAGTTACTTTTATTGTTGAAAAAGGTGTTAAGGCCTGTTCACACCGAACGATTCCGTCACCGTAACGTTGACGGGCGATACCTTTGATCTTTTTGAGGAGTACTGTGATGGGCAGAATGGGTTGCATACCCTTTTTGCCTATCAATGTAATGTTTGTTACGAGTGACCCCGTTACCGATCCCTTTATGTTGATGGCCAAAATGGGTCTGCAACCAATTCTACCCGTCACTACACACTGCCCGTCAAAAAGATCAAAGGTGCCGCACAACAATGGCACGTGAGTCGTTCGGTGTGAACAGACCTTTTACTGTCACTACGACCTTCTTTTGCAGAGCACTACTCCTACGTCGTTTCCCACACCGTTCCCAGCTCCATTCCCACCATTTCCAATATTCCCACCTTTTCCGACCAACCCACCTGTCAGCGGAAATGGTGAGTTTGATTCGATATATTATGGAAATACCGAACTAAACTTTGGTCTTTAAATTCTGAGAGTCCATGGCAAAGCCTCATCCAGCGCGAGAAAGCATGATTCAGTCACGAAAAAATTGCAAATGTGGATCTATTTCATTCCAGTTGTTTGGCAATGTAACTTCGATATTGATTCCTGTAGTGGAATACTAAGAAGCATGAATCCAGGTTCCGATCCTGTGGAGTTTACGTTCACTCGTCAACAGGGAAGAACGCCTTCAGATAACACGGGACCCACCTCAGATCACACATCTGGAGGAGGTGAGATATAGTTACTTTCAGAAAAAAGTTGTCTTTCTTGTTGTTGGCACCTTAGAGTTTATTTGTTTTCTCTGAAGGAATAATGTCGAGTCCGTTTGATTTTGCTTTTATCATTGAAAGGAGTCATTCTATTATTCTCACTTTCTAGGTTACTACATGTTCATTGAGGCTTCTGATAATTCTAATTTGCCACGGAGGCAAAATGATCGAGCTGGACTCGTCACTACAAATACTCTACAGCCCGGTTCTTACTGCTTCAACTTCTGGTATCATATGTGGGGAGGCAACATCGGTGCTCTTCGTATCTACACGGGCAACGCAGTCAACTCTCGACAGATTATCTGGCAGCAACCAGGTGAGCTACCACTGAAATTAATGTGGCTTACAAAAAACTTTGACACAGCACTTTTTCCTTGATAATCCATTGTAGAGAGGTTTGCATGTGGGGTTGGTCAGTTGTTTTGTTTCCAATGTAGATCTAATAGCTACATTATCTTAAAAGTATCTGCTAATTGGTATCTTATGGAGTAAACAAAAGAAAATTAACCAGCAATCCATTCAATAACAAAACTGTATCTTTCTCAAAAGTAATTACACCGATGTACAAAGATAATCAAGCCCCTCTCCAATGCTAAGTCAATTAGGAAAGTTTTTAAACTCTGGAATTATTGTTTCTTAAAAATAATACACCCTTTGCTGGCACCTTGGGTAAATTATTTGTGAGAAGCCATTCCCTATTGATTTTTAACAATTACAAGACCTCCCATTATATCAAGGCACTCTTCCTATTCTTAACGATTTCTATTGCCTGTCACTCAATGAAAATATGATGGCTAAGCTCAACACTCAAATGTGAAAGGAAATCTTACATAAGTAATTAAAACAAACTGAGCCAAGACACTTTACTGGTAACTCATCAAATGGCTAAAATACAAGTAGAAGTGAGTACTCAAGAAAATGTAGCCCAAAAACAGAAGTTTAATGAAGGAAAGGGCACTGTGAGTCACCATTTAGAAAAATTCCCAACATTTAGCTAAATTACTGAGTTGTTTCTGTGTAATGATATCATGGTTAAACTGTAGCTCAACCAGGTATTAGCCAGACGAATAGATGGCAGAACGGATGTGTTGGTATTGTGTCTGGATACATCTGGATAGAGGCTGTGCGCGGTGATGACTATGGTGGCGACATTGCTGTTGACGACTTGACATTGAACCGAGGATCCTGCCCGTCTTCATGCGCTCCTAATACTTCTCCAGTACGTAGAATTTAGAGAAAACCCCATTGGTTTCAGAAACATGTTTTATGCCTTCAAAATTGGATACCAGTCCTGGAAGTGTTGACTATTTGTGCATACCGGACTCTAGTGCTAACTTTAAGTTTTGTGATGATTACTTTACGTCCACATTACAAAGTTTGTAGAATATCTCATTCAAAAACATTTGCCATTCTTATGTTCTACATTCCCTGTCCTGAGTGCATCATAATTCATCCAACTTTAGAAATTAAAATAGAGACATAGATTGTAGATTAGATAAGAAACCTGTGGTCTTTTCCAAAGAAAACCAAACCAAACAAAAATTACTAATATTAGTTTAATTTGTGGTTGGTATGATTCCTAGACAATGCGTACATTAATACTTGGGAATTTGATATCCTTTACGTAAAATTTCGCTGTTTCATTCATGTGGGATTTGACATATCCATTATGTCTGCTGAAATACATTTCCGTCTTAGGTTTCAAGCAAAAGAGGCTTTCTTTCCATTTTCGAACTTCTATTTTTTCTCTCACTTGTTCTTTCCTTCATAATTTACAATTTGGAATGTTCAAAAAACTATTTTTTACGATGATTGTTGTAATACGTTGTAGGTTTTTCCGCCGATCAGGCCGGGAGTTCCTCCTCCATTTCCAGGTGTTCCTCCGCCGTTTCCCAGTCGCAGTGAGTGAATTTATCTTTCTTTAGTTATGATAGAAGTCAAATATTGTTTCCATTGCATTTCAAACAACGGGCAAATGTCTAACACGACTTTAATAGAACTTTGTTCGGTAATTGTAGCGATATAAGCAGAACTAAGCTTTGTTTTCCGTATTTCACATTTGCACACCTGGCTATTAAATTGCAGATTTGATATTTGAGTGCGACTTTGAAGATAGTACCTTAACTAACTGCAGGGATAAGTAAGTTGTCTTCAGGTTAACTGGTCATAAATAAATCAACAAAAACATGTCATTTCTTTCCACCCAATTAGCATCAAATTTATTCACAAGCAACATAGAGAACCACGCACCACGACTAAACAAGACTGGAATTTGCCCAATGCGCAATTTAATTCGAGGCCGTGGCAGGCCGAAAATAGAAGAAATAGTTAAAATATGATGAAAGTTTGTTCTAATTTGGGATGGAAGTAGCAGGTTAGCTGCTAGAATTACAATTATTCAGCGTCTATCTTTAAGTTACGAATGTTACATACAACTTTGCAGGTTGATCTGTTTCCAGAATATATTCTGCGTCATCCAATTGACCCAAATCACATCCATTCGAAAAAAGCATGATTAACTTGTTTCACAGTCAGTAGAAGAGTAATCACTCGATGCATTTGTCAAGATTAAACTCTCTGTTTTCTTGTTTGCAATAGTTGGTGGGACATCACCCCAACTCCAGGATCCACTGATGCGGAATTCCAGTGGACACGTAGCCGCGGTCCAACCGCAACGCAAAACACAGGCCCAACTGTCGATAACACTCAGAAAAATGACAATGGTCAGTGAATTTGGCGTAGTATTTTTGAAGAAAGCTGCTTGATTTTGAATTTTATCGCCAAGTGATATGAAAGAATCATCTAGTAAAGAAATCTAGAGTCTAACATCTTTTAGTTTGGTCAATGATCTCAGAACCTAGAATTCAGCACCTGGCATGAAACGGAGAAAATTGCGTCGGATTGATCATTCCTAAATAGGTGACGACTTTGTCCACTTTCAGGATATTACATGTACATCGAGACATCCGATCCGCGTCGTTATGGAGATAATGCGTACATTATCAGCAGGCAGCGTGTTGAGACGATGGGTGCGCGTTGCCTTAGATTCTGGTAGATATGTCGTGCTTTTCTGACACACGGAAACCGCGGTTTTTTTTACAAGAATTACAATAAGTCGATAACATTCTTTAGCAATAACAGGTCCGCTCAGAAAAAAATTGAGTACTAAACTACAAGCATTTCTTCAGTGGAAAACTGAATAGACAATGGTTACATGGAAGACCTTGGATGTAGTAAGATAAAACATTCGTAAAGGGCAAATGGCTACCTATTATCATAGTCGAAAGTACCGATGATTTAGGTATCACGCTTGGGGCACGGCTCTGGGAAGGCTTACTGTCTCTGTGGGTGACGTGGGAGGAAGGAACAAACAACAGATTTGGCCACCGCCTGGCCAGGAAAGCCGTGAGTAGTCCATGTTCGCCAGAGGAAAGATTTAAGTTGTGAGTTTGCAATCTTCAAGGAAAGATAAAAGATGTAAATAATTCATAAATCACTTTCCTAGATATGAACAAGCAAAAATATGCTGTTACAAGGATCTAGTAGAATGAAATGACATTTTCAGAGTTCACATTTTGCTGAAAGGTTGACTGAGAACACAAAACAAAAATGCATCAAATCAGAAAAATCTCTTTAATATAGAACTTTGATGAAATCTAAGCACCGTGGTTATGTTTACTTGTGCTGATATTTTACGGATTTTACAGCAACGATCCGATTTAGTTATTTGTGAAGCTATTTTGTAGAATTACTCTCGTCCCAAAATACCTGGCGGCAAGCATTTGTTGACATCAACAGTAACATTTACAGAGGATATATCTACTTTGAGGGTAGCAGAGGTACTGACATTCAAGGTAATTTAATAATCATACTCTCAGATTCATACCTTTCGTAGGCAGTGAAAAGTAACCTACTGTCTAGAGGAAAACAGATATGTGTGGACACACACATTCCAACTTTACTTCTAGAAACTGTGCATAAATGAATTTGGTCAATTTAATTTTACTCCCTTCATTTAATGCAGGAGACTTTGCCATAGATGATGTGGCTTTGTATCGAGTTCCCTGTAGTCAAGTCACCAACCTGGTGTTTGTAAGTCCATTTGTTCACTTCACTTTTTACCAGTTAACTTAATACCAAATGACGAAAAGTGGGTTTTGTGTTGATACTTAGTTATTGGTGGCTCGTAGAGTTACCTTATTTGTCACCTCGAGAGGTTTGTAACATCCTGTCCAGGGGGTTTGTAAGACCGAAGCAGTTTTATGAAAATTAGGCTTACTTTAACCTTCAGTCATTGGCTAGAATTTGTTTGCATGGCATGTCACCATGACGTCATTTTGCACGTGCCACCAATTGGGGCCAACGATGCAACATAATTTTTTTTAATTGGCTATATTTTCGGATAAATGCTTTGTATTATTTGACTGTATGAGTATTTTATTTGCAGCAAGGATAAACGATCAAATGATGAAGACCGACAGCGCAGAGTGCAATTCCAATTTTATAAGGAATTCAAATAAGCCAAAGCCAAAGCTGTACAAATGATTGAAGTTGAATACTGAAAAATCAATTATTTATTTCAAAAGAAAAAATAATGTAGTCAGTCACGAAACATTCAAATTATCTGTGTCAGTTTTCTATGTCGGGAAAAACAAACGTAAATATTTCTAAACACCTGCATGTGACATTGGGAAAAAAGAAGATTCAATAATTGTTTTGAGGACGTTTTTTATCCATTATCTCTTCTGTTCTCTGCCCGAAACAATCCAATAGTTTACATTGCATTATTTGATTGAAACTTTCACAAATATTGATGGTATTATTATACGACATTTTTTGGAACAACAACCTGTTGTCGAATGAAAATCGCATTCAGAAATTGGATGTGAATGCGACCTTTTGAAATGCGTAAAAGTTTTACCCTGAAAGACTCCCTTGTAAGTTCGATGCACAATGCTAACAAAGTTTACAGCTTTTCATGTCTTAGAAATAGAGTGTAGTTTTCCAAAGCGTATGCTATATATCTGAATTAGAGGTTCAGACTATGAAATAAGTGTAATAATCATAAATATTTCCACTGAATTCCATTAAGAAATTGAAAAGGTTGACTGAATTGGAAAGCTTATTGAAAATGAAAATGAAAAATTGAAAATTGAAAAGCTTTGGTGCTATTTAAATCCCTTTGAAGGCGTCAAAAGTTGGAATACGCATTAGAAGCTTCTGTACTTTATAAGGTAAACTGAAGAATGTGATCGAAATCAGATACTTAGAAAAAAATACGGAATAGTTTTGATATTAAAAGCAACTACATGAAACAATTTAAAGAAATAGTTTGAATCCGAATTTCGCGATGTACTCAGGGGTTGCATTCATACGGAACTCATGACTTGCTGTCTTGGCAGAAAACATAAAAATTTAGATCTAGTGCTTTTTGGAAAATATTCAATAGAGAGAGAGAGAGAGAGAGAGAGAGAGAGAGAGAGAGAGAGAGAGAGAGAGAGAGAGAGAGAGAGAGACAAACAGACAATCAGAAAAACGCAATTCAGATAGACGACGATCACTTGCAATTGCAGCATGTTT
>JBCAUG010168593.1:0-35702 GCA_038406175.1 Haplosyllis leylae | reverse complement strand
ATGATTTTTCCAGGTTTTCCAGGTGTACTCTCATTTTTCAAGGTTTTCCAGGTTTTCCAGGTAATGTGGGAACCCTGTGGAACGTAGAATCCTGGTCTCATCCAAGAAGACGACCCCACGAGTCACCGAAAATACTTTTAACAAAGTAAGAACTTCGCTGGTTTGCAGAATAATGAAAAGTTAGAACGAAGCAAAATGTTCCTTCACTAAAAGCTAATGGCTAGACCACCATTCTTTAGCACTTAAAAACATCAGAAATTATAGGACCAACTCTTTTTGTCACAAAGCATCCAGCTGCAACATTGTCTTTAAAGATCAGCGTATATCAGTTTAACAAACTGAGAAGACAGGATGAATTATCACCTCTCTTTGGCGACATACGAAACAGGATGTCGGCATTTGCCTGTGATATTTGACAACTTGTTTTTGCTTGAGGCTTACATCCATATAGATCTATATCAAGAGTAGGCACTGCCTGAGTTTCAACAAACTATTTTCCAGTACCGTGCACATATAACCTGAGATGCAGAGATGATTAATATTGTTCTAATATTGCGTGACCTATTAGCAGAAAAATGGAGAGAGCAATTCTTCCTGGGAAGTAACACAGCGAGGAAATCATGCCCGCTTCAGGCTTCACACCATCAACATGCATAGTTAAATCCCTCGTGGAGACAGTTCCATTCCATGATGAGCAGTGTCATACTTGTAAAATAGAAATTCATTCAAAATCAACAAGTTTAACGATCATTCTTTCGAAAAATCAGGTTGCAAAGAATTTCGTGACTTTTTTTTTTTACAATGGATGCCTTTATTGTCATGTTTGTAAACTAAAAACGCATTCAAAACCAACAAGTGGAAATATCAGGTGGGGTAGAATTTCGATTGGTGACTCTTACAATCATCGCCTTTTTCTCTTCTTTAACATTGACACTTTTTCAAGTCATCAATGACAATTACGAGTTGTGACACCAGCCTAAAAATCCTTTGAAAATGAAAACAAACCCATGATCACTGAGGCAACTTTACGAGCCACCAAAATGTCCTCAGTGAGTAAAAGTGCGAATTCTGGGCAAAGTGGATTTCAGTTGTATTTCATTCGTGAGTAAACAGAAGCAAGAAGATAGGACACCATGTGGCAGCTGTCGAAACCAAATGTTTTTCCTTCTGCACTGTTAACTGGAACCGATGTTCTAATGTCGGATTTCTTCAACGCGTACGCACTCATCAAAGTCGGTGAAACTTAAGGGCCCGTTTACACCAAGCGTCTGCGTCAATGTAGCATCAATGCTACCATGATGTTTGCAACATAGCTCTCATTAACCACAACAGAGTCACTTGAGACTTGGGGTTGCAACCCATTTTGGAGCAACTCCAAATGTGCTCAGTGAGAGCTGTGTCACAAGTGTCAATCACAACGTTGATGCTACATTGAGGCTTACGCTTGGTGTAAACGGGCCCTAATTTAGTGCTTGTAACTGGGTTGTCGAGCTTCACGATCAAAATTCTCAATGTAATGTTAAAAATTTTAAGTGTAGTATACAAGTAATGGATGCCAATAGTAACTCGGCAAAGAGTTACCTTATTGAATGAATTCCTGATATCAGTTTCATTTTTCCAGTCCTTTTGGCTGTACTCCATACCTTTTTGCGAGCACAGATCTCTGAGGAACATTTTGAGGAGCTTCAAAATAAAACCACGAGAATTCTCCGCCACTTGATTTTCTTCATCTTGTTCGTGCGCACCGCTCTCTTCTGGTACAGAAAATGTGCTGATAGAAGCTGATTAGCTATTACAAATAATTTTCATTTCCTGTCTGTTCAGCCCACAGGAAGAGACAGTTAATCAACGGTTACCAAACATTCCCAAAGGCTGCAACAGTAAAATTATCCACAGATATTGAACAACAATGGATATCTTTTGAATTACGAGGAATTATTCCCTGAATTTGAAGAACGTTCTTCAAAAGATACCCACATTTGATTATCATCTGGGATAATTGGTATGGTTAAAAGATTTGACCCCGCTTAGAAAATGGTTCCTAATGATGTCCAATATCTTCTCTGGCTCCTTTATACTGTTTAAGCCGAATAAGGTTGAAACGGAGCCGATAAGGCAAAAGACATTACCGGTAAGCTCTTGATCTTTACAGAGTCTCCTACAAAGCCAAGGCCATTGTGGTTATACCTTCTGAAGCAATGTTGTCTTTACACTTTCATTCCTAAGCAGGATTTCTAAAACTACAAACTACTCCTCACATGTCGGGGCCAAAAATAAGCATGAATAAATATGGAAAAGGTCAAGGTGTGTAATCTATGTAAGGTCTCTTTTATCGAGGCATGGTACCAGATTGGGTATTAGCCTGACATGACTGGAAACCTTATTCTGTACCTGCTGGTAAATCGTCAACAACGTGCAGCAGCACTATCAAACTTACACAGCAGAACTGTCATTTACTTTGCAAACTTCCTTTGTATAAAAGTTTAAGATTCTGACGCCCGCCCATTAATACCGCCCACTCAATGGGTATGTCAGGCAAATGCTTGGTTGAGCATCATCGCGGGTATAATACATTTTATTGTACATCTATCAATACATTACGAGGCATACCGACCACGGACCCCTCCCGTCTCTATTCATCCCGTTCCCTCACTGATCCTTACAGATCTCCTGATCCTTCTTGACCAGTTCTACCCGGGGGGGGTCCTTCCTGATTGGCTTTTCCTATGTTCCTTTCAGAGGAGGTAGGGTGGGCCCTACCTATCTGGCTGGGGAGCACCTGCCTCCCCCCCCCCCGTGAACAGAATCATACACACGGGTGAAAACATTGTATTCCCCTGTACTTCGTGTGTGGTCGGTAAAAATAACAGGAGGCCTTGCGGATAAAAATCTTTACTTTGTTCTACTGTGATGCAACATTTCCCATTCTGAGTAACATGCCCTTTCTTTTAACATTAAAATTTCTGATTTTCATGAATGATAATTGCAAATGACATGTGATTGCTTTGCATCTAGGGCAACTCATTACTTCGCACACATGTCAATTCAATGTAATCTACATAATAAAAGATTGGATTACTGCAAGTTTAGAAAACAGTTTCTGGGCGGGAAAAAAATAAAAATGAAAAGACCACTAACAGATATTTAGAATTTGTGCTGTTCTCTTGGACGTTGAACTCTTTGACTTTTCGTTAAATTCAACACAAAAATTACGGAATGTTTTTCAATGAGAAATTTATTCGAAAAATAAATAACAAGTAGTGAACCATTTCGCTTTGTGACTGTTTTTCTGTGGGACCCAGTAACCAATAAAATCTTCATATTTAGAAAAGTGTAAATTGTTCAAACGGTATGATAAACTCAACGAGTCTAGTTAATTTTTGGGAACAGATTCACCTTCTTGGCATTAGTGGTATTCAAAAATAACCTTTCAGAAATACTTTAAGAGGGGCTTATTTTCTCCGACAGTGCAAAAACGAAATACAGCAAAAGGTTCTTGATATTGAAAAAGGATGAAAAACTATTCACATGAGATTCAATGTTTACGGTTCGAAGGTTTTTACCATAGGTGTCTGCAATGATTATGTGAGTGGACAGGCGAAAGGAAATCCTCTGCAATATATGTAGCCGTTGGTTTCATTCAATACGTGTTACATTCTTTAACACAGACCTACTAATGACGGGAACCTCTGGCTGTCGTCGTTCTGTATGTGAACCATAAACCATGACCGGCTGACGGCCTCGTGGCCCTCTCCTCTGCCGGATTAAAATCTTAGCTGCCCGACCTATTGGGTTTTGCTCTGTGTGTCGGGATCCAGCTGTTGATACCATCTTGCAATTTCCAAATTGCAATATAATCCGGGGTCTGGTCCATTTTCACAGCGAAGTAATCATTCTAGTTGTCCCTCTGAGGCTCATGAAAAACCACAGTGTGTGTGGTGTAATGTAACAGGCTCAGGTAGCTCTTGATCTCTCTGCAAATCTTCAGATGAGAACCACATTCGGACTACAGCCCATCAGACTCACAACTCGCAAGTTTACGTTTAAGTTTACCAGTATTTTTACACACTGTATATAGAGCCGGTTAAACATCTCATTTTCAAGGGCGTTTACGATGGTTTCAGTTCCCATTCCTACTTGCGTGTTCAAGCAGTTGGTCTGAAGCTCTTTGTCCTCAAATCGCTTTGGAATTCATCTTTTTAAAGTGGCATATGCTTCATTACATGTACATAATCGTTAAACTGACTTGGGCATTTAGAAATAATTACACACAATAGATTTGATATGAAGACACAAAAGGAATATTCTGAGACCTACTACACTAGAGACTGCCCGTCGTGAAGGCGATACGTTGCGAAAAGCAAAAGCCTTTTTGAAGTCAAAGTACACACGTCCTATTGTAGTGAAAGTAGAGTACACCCCCGCAATGTATGACAATTTCAACAAACATCCTTTTGAGACTCGAAATTTGCTCTCTAAAGCAAGAAGATCATACATCATACAGACAGAAACTCATCTTGAAATTCCACCATGTTTTGATGTTGAAAAGTACATCAGAATCAATAGTGAAACAACGCATTTGATGCCAGACAGACAATGCTAAAAGCGGCTTGATTTGTAGATGTCGCAGTGACACACCCGACTGCGCGAAATGAAATATTATCTTCAAGAATAACGAGAAATGTTAAAGTTAAACTTTCATATAGTTTAGTATTCAAGTCACAAAATAGAATTAGCAGCTTCTACAAAACAAAACAATATGGTGTGAATACAAAATTGAGCTTTTCTTCACTCTAAGGAACAGACACGAAATGTTTCTTAACGGTCACGATGTCATCCTATTGAGTGCAATTGTGATTAACAAAGGGGGTAGAGAAGAAATACCAGACTGAGTTTTGTTTTTGGGGAATATTCACAATAGCATAATGGAATCTTTATGTAACAAGATTCGTTAACAAACATTGTCGTACCAGGCAAAATCTTGTTATGGACGTTTCAACCTCATCAGCAGAAACTGAGGATCACACAGGCGAGAAAGCACACAAGGGATCCACCCTGGCTTTGAAACCCAGTGAAGACATCATCAGAAGTCCAAAACTGGGTTATCAGTGGTCCCACGAAAAGGACTTATGTCCTCGAAATTAAAAAAAAAAATTAAAGTAACCTCATCAGCAGTTTTCACCAATTGAACAACTAATCAGTGCTACCAACCACCAAAATACACAACTACTTTACGGACAAATGAATTATGAATGATGCTCAGATCGATATCAATCACTTCGTCACTCAAAGTGATACTCAATTGATACAGATTGAACATCCTACAAGTAAAATTGACCTTCCAATTAACCGACATACATTTGTAATAAACATACAGCTGTGGTTGTAGTTTAAATCTTTCAAGTGACACGACTGTGTCTTAATTTGCACGCCATTTGCTCTTTACAGACGTCGTCACATTAACAGAAAGTCGCTTGGTTTACGAGATGTTGGGATCTTTTTCTGTTGCTAATTCAATAACATGCTCCAGATTAAGAATCTCACTATTTGTTTGCATTGAATAGCAAGTAAGTTGTACTGTGAAATTGATTTCGGATGTATAAACATTCAAAAGCCGCAACCATTTCTGGTGCTATTTTGGCAGCATCTTCGTTAACCCAATTTATTTTATTTGTTTGCGTTTATTGTTTGAATTGGAACGGATCGAAAGACATTTTTAAGTTCAAGGCATTACCATACACTTGCTTATCGACAGTGTAAATCACAGCACGACAGGAGGCCTTTTTCCGATGCGGCTTTATTAGGCAGAGGCTACTAAATTATACATGTGCTTTGCTACAGTCAAGGACAAGACAGGAATTTTGTGATGACAACAGCCAAGTAGGTTTCGGTCCTGCCTCCCCCGTGTCTGAATTATGTATACTATAACGACAGGCTACTTCACGGTGATGCTAATTCCATTTGTAAGGCCGTAAATCAGTGATTACAATCCTGCACCTGGTGAAGGTATTCGCTTTGAAATCGTGTGAAATGTCACAATTTACATAACGAAAAAGCTATCCCTTTGCATTTGGCCATGATTTCACAAATCATCATTAGATAAACGCCATTTAGACAAAAGGAAAGAATTTAGCTTGATGACTCGTATACAGGTCAATTTAGATATAGTTGACTCCAGCCACTTTGCTTTTATTCATCTGACGCCCAGTAAGAATTAGAATACCTGTACAATGGGTATGCGTTGGGGTATGCATGGGTATACTTCCACTTTATATCATCCTCCACCACCCAGTGTGGTTCCAAACAAAAAACTGGAACCTTCCCTCCATGCTCTTATTTTGTTCATGGAACTGGGGTGTGTCCTGAAAAATTACTTGAACAAGCAGAGTAAGCAGTATCAGCCAAGGTGTAACAATTCCGAAAAACCCCCGTGTGGGGAAAAACATTGATAATGTGCCATTTCTGCCCTAAAAATACTGTAGCAAATGATTCGAGATTTACAAGCATTGTAAAGATTTCCTTTTAAGCTGCTTCTCTAGTTCAGAAAAATTATTCTGACAGTTTCCAGCTTTCTTATCTGATGAGGTGTGGTTTCTTTAATGTCAGTAAAAAGTTTGATATCATGTATTACGTCAGATTTTTCTTTAATGCTTTTACAAAATATGTAAATATGTGACACGTACAATTCTATCAGTAATTTACGGACAATTTATTTCGGAAGTATGTGGGCCATCTTTAATGTACAGCCAGTTCATTTCTGCTAGCCCGTTCTTAACATAAGGCCTAAACCATCTGGTTCCACACTTTCAGTTCATTAATCATTACATGGCCGTACCAAATATTCGTATTTCCCGTCCAAAATGAGCATCAGATAAAATTTCATTATGTCAACTGAGTGGAGGGTGGTTGCTTTGTACAGAAAATATTTTAATCATATCGTGCATGTGTTACATATGTTCAGTATCAACGCAGGAAAAGATCCGGTACCTAAATTAGAGTACAAATGAGAAATGACTACTGTAAGTTTCGAATCTCATTCAGTGTCTATTTAATAGATGAGATCTACATGTATGTCCCCATCCAAAGATGGGACTATTGATTGTAACGTTATCGCATTGTCAGCGGCATGTCCGATGATCTATGTTGCTGCTGCCACTTTTCAGGAGCAACAGTGAAGAGTATGTTAGTGTTTCCATAAGTAGGCATTTTTTAATCTTTCTTGGTAAAAACACGCTTAAGTATCCTAATGTTAGTTGCTTCGTGTCCAAGAGACCATTAAAAACCATAAAAATTTTCTTGCGTGTACAGTTTTGACCCGAAAAATTGAACATGGATTAGATTTGGAAATGTCACAAACTTCATCTTGAAGACATGCATACAGAAATGTTGTAGCTTTGAGAAAAATGGCAATGAACGTCAGCGGTGGAGTCCCACTGGTACCAGTGCCAAGATCTAGTTGTACCAGGAATGAATCTTTTTCTTTTTTAATATTGATAAAAGGAAAGCTACTTTATTCATGGAAGCGGACTAGCGTACTTGACAATTCAAACAACGGATAATGTACTTAATTGAGAATTGTACCAGTTACAATTTCTATTTTATCTGTTCTCCTATTTAGTACAGGTAAACACAAAAGGCCCGTTCACACTGTGCATTGTTTCTGATTGCGACTGCGACTCCTCTTGTTGCAACTAATGGTCACGAACTCAATGGAAGTGTTCACACTATGTGGCTATGACAACCTCACCAGTTCCTATATATAGCCCATTGTAAGCACAAACAAATCACAGTTGCAAATCACACAGTGTGAACGGACCCAAAAGACTGTGATTGGGAAATCTAAATAGAAGTTAGAGTATGAAGAGGCGGTCTTTGCACAAAAGTGCTACAGAACAAACATATATAAAAGAGAGGATTTACGTCGAATCGAAACCGTGTTGAACAAGGGCTTTTCTGCACCGGAACTACTTTTGACATATTTTAAACGTGCCCCATTCACTTCTGTTAGAATACTACTGCAGATTGCTTCATGACATTCCGCCACAATTATTGAAACGAACCTTCGGTAACAAGGATTTTATTTCACGTGAATGAATCTTCCGCATCATCTCATGATTCAGACAAATGTCATTACGATTTTTACCCGCCAGAATCGATTCCAAACACATTCCCAGAAGAGCTGCTCATATGTTTGTGTGAATTGTTTTTTCGTACAACGTGATGTTAACCGCCACTCCCAGTATCGTTATGTCAGAGAACTTTCATGTAGTATCACATAGAATCATTCCATGAAGAAGATGTTCTGTAAATTACGTTGTAAAAACGACTGGTGTTACAAAGCAGCGAACTTTCAATTCATACCAAAACGGGTTTTGTCACAGGTTAAGAAACTTTAGCAAGCGTCAAATGTGTCTGGAAAAGAAAATCGTCCTTGCTTGAAGTATAAAAATGATGTTGACATTTGAAAGTTCTTTTTTCTTATTCTCGGGAGGTTTTTGATAGACGTTTCTCCATGTACAAGCATCGATCGTTTCCCACCATATTAATCCGATCCGCCTAATAACGTACCAAATCACAACTGTGGGGGAGTTACTAAGTCGTATCTGTGACATTACGTAAAGTGGTTCATACGAGGTTTATTTCAGGGTTTAATTTACCACATTTGGCTGACAAATTGATAGTCTTTCCATCCACAAGCCCAATTGCCTATTTTGGTACAAGCGTCATACTTGACACATAACAAAGGTTTTCAATTGAGAAGACTACCTTATGCGAAACTGTCTGAGCCACAATCTGGTAATGTAATGTTGAATCCTGTATTATTATTCCGTTTTCTTTTTTCACAAAAATCGCAGACGTATTTCCAATGATTGTACAGAGAGCAACACTATCAAAGCATTTCATTATTCTTTCGATTTCAAGAATACTGAAAACAGCCTGGGTGAAACAAACACAACTGCTTTCTCCTTTGAAGCTTCGAAATCCTTAAAATAGCTGAAAGATCAATACGTTTCCTAGTTCTAATTTCGAAATCTGGAGTCTGAGAAGTCTGGCATCTTAAACCCAGTTCAGTTCCAAGAAACAACAAAAGCCATGACATAAGGGTATTTGGGTTAATGAGTATAGTACAATACGAAGGGGAGTGATATAACAACAGCCTTATTTACACACACAGAAATGAAGGCAACGGTTCCAGCAACAGGAATGTCAATGGACAAAATTACTGCAGTAAAAGGCTCTTTTGTTATGGAAATACGAGGACGTAATGGAAATGCTTGTTAAAACACGAACTCAGGTCCCGTATTTATTACCCCACTTAGTGCTCAGTTTCAGTTTTGCTGAGCACAAAAATATTGGCAGTGACTTTTCGAATATTTGTCAAATCCATCTGTGTAAACACTTTGGTCGATCAATATGTTGATTTACTTAAAGTGCTAATTTCTTAAATATTAGTACAGTCTCTGTAATTTCTTTACGAATAGTACAGGTGCAATACCTTAAATATTCTTCTGCGATCATCAGATCCTTTATGTCATGTTTAATGGGCCTTTCGAAAGTTTCGTTTCGTGGTTCATTGATTCCCGGAAATTTGAGGACCAGCGATATAACAGTGAAAGTTCATTCCTATGGACTGAAATTGTTCTCCATTAAGGTAAAGCCACTGACAATCCAAACAAAATCCACTGTTAAAGTTCTTAATGGTTCCGAATCCATCACTAGTTCCAAGTCTTTGCTATTTGTTGTTCCATCGTCAAAATGACGTTGCGTCGTTGACCCAATTGGTGACACGTGCCAAATGACGTCATGGCAGCATTATGTGTAAACAAAGTCCAACCAAAGAATGCAGATCAAAGTAGGCCTGCTTATCATAAAGCTGCCAAAGGTTCTGCCCCAAGATGTTAAGGGTCTATCGACTCAACCTACAAGGTGACTAGAACGAGCCACCAAAAATATTGGATCACCTCCAACATTACAAAAGCCAGATGCGTGGATTGTTAAGCGGGCAACTTTTTTCTACATCTGTGGATGTTCCAGTTACATTATGCAGTCTGCAAGCGCTGACAATAATTATGAGGCACTCTTCAAAGCAAATACCAAGTGCAAAAATAACGTTGCGTCGTTGACCCAATTGCTGGCACATATATATAAATGACGTCATGACAACATTCTCCTGTAAACAAATTCCAACCAATGACTTAAGGTTAAATTAGGTCTCATTACCATAAAACTGCCAAATGCTCTCCTCCACGCTGTCCCCATATCCTCCGGGGAGCTCATAGTAAACATTAAGCTGACTCTAACGAGCCAGCAATGATTCCGCACCAAAAGAGTAATGGTATGCAATCAAGTTCTACTGACTGTTAATTGGATTTGCAATGTAAGGCAGATCTCAATTATTCTCAATTTATGCTGCACAAGCTGGAAACGAGTAATTTTGACTTGACTGAGCATTTGAAATTGTCTATGAATTGCATACATTATTGATAAGTTGCTAATTTTTTGGTGGTTCAGTCAAAACTAACACATATTCTTCGATGGGTTTCATAAAAAAACAACTAGTCAACATGAAAGCAATTAAAAGGCAAATATACCTTATAATCTGCAATGTTTTTAACCTCTACCATGTACAAGTGGCATTAAAACCCTTTGCTATCGAAAACTAAACAAATCTTCTGGACCATCCGGGCCAGTGACAGACAACTTTGGGCGACACAGATTAAATTTAGATAGCTCAGATAAACACAAAATGGGAATATTTAAGTTTTTTCCTTAAACAGGTCCATGAAGTTAGTGGTCACTCTGAACCAGTAAAATGCCAAACAAGGTGGCCTAGAGGTCCACCACAACGTCATGCCTGTGGATGTCAGTGAACTTTCAGTCTTCAGTCAACCTGCTATAGCATTTGAATTCATAAAGATAATATTCAACATGAATTAAACAAATATATCCTTCATAAAAGGTGCTGATGACATCAGAGAAAACAGACACAAATACTACACGATTTATGAATCTGATCGCGTAGTCACACACATAGAACCAAGGGATTGGTCTCAGTGGTTAATTTGGTGGATTCTACTCATGAGCCTCTCCTGAGGATGAGGCCTTTGTTGACGTTAACCATGTTGGTATTACCGAGTGAATCAAATTAACTCACTGGCCAATCAAACCTCTTTGATCCAGTCTTTGAAAGGTTTTCTTTATTTGGCTGCCCGCTGTGGCTTCAAAGCCGTGGCTCGAACAATGCAGTCCGTCTCTGGTGTCGTAAAAGAGGATTTCGTGGCTAACCTTCCAGTCCCATTCAAAATCTCCGATTCAATTGAATGAGATGAACCTGGGTACAACAATGGAAGGAAAACGAAAAGGCAAAAGAATACACTGACGAACTGAATCTTGAAATGAAAGAGCCCTTCGTAATAGATATTTTGTGAAAAAAAATCCAGATTCTATGTCTTAATTGAAGAATTTCCTTGAAGCTATTCCGTTTCATCAAAAGCATGCATCCACAAGTTGCACGAATAACAATGTTGACTTAGAAAGTATCATGTTATTAAAAGGCTTTTTGCCGTTGTATCTATATCCTTCACACAAAAAAGCAAAGAGGAATCTAATAGACATTTCATGTAAGATTTGGTGTCTAAGTAAAAAGATTATTGATTGATGTTGAGTACAGTTCAGCTCGTCTATTAATGTAGCATGTCACCACTGTGGAGGAGGGAAGTTTGGTGTCTGTCAAAGGGAGACAATTTTCTACATGAGCAGGCGTATTACTCAAACATACTGACAGTAACCTCGGCAATAATTCCAAGGCTGCTACTAGATGGGAGTTAACCTTAGTCTTGTATTTCCATTTGTAGGGAGACGTAATCTTGATTTGAAGAAGCACATTACTGGAAAAAATGTAATGATTTGACCAGTAAGTATTTTTTCCTTCTACCTGTCATCAACATTATTCTAACGATTCCCCAAAATTAACTGTTAACAGAAGAGACTGCACTTTTCGACTGTTTGTGGTAAAACACAGTATTCCAAATCACATCTTCAAGAAGGTGGAAAACTGAAAAAGAACAACCATGCGTTCACAAATTTGGGGGAACAAGGTTAGAAGAAATGAAATCCTTAGTCTGGAGAATCACTGTTGTCCTACTGTTCCTAGCTGGCTCATACATCTTGAGGACAAATTGTTCGATGCGTGATTGTCCTGAACAAAGCTATTCTAAAGATATTATATCAATCTCTCTTCATCAGTGCGTGTACCTAGTGTAACAAGAGACGATGTCTAATACACTGTCTCTTTTGCAACTCTATGTAATGGACAACTTTTACAAAAACATCGAACAGGTGAAACAGTCTGATTAGTATTTCTCACGCAACCAGACTTCAGTTCTATTGTACCTAGAAGCATCTAGGGCCGTGGCTGGCAATGGACCAACGTATGTTGTTGAAATTGATGTATAAATGTTATAAAATATAAAAAAGAAACAATCTGTCAATAGAACAATGAATGTCTGAGGCTAGAAGCTTCAATTCATCCTACATCAACACAGGATGGATGCAAATTAAAATCCTTCCCAGTTGCCATTACTAAATTAGGTACTAACACGACAACTTTGTACCTATTCTGACTTTTGCTGGCAACGAAATCGATCCAAGACTAAAAGCCTTTGCCAGTAAACACTTAATATTTTCATTTTTTACTGTTGGTCAGTTTCATTTCACTGGAAATGTCATACTGAAAATGTATTATTTAAAATCACAATGGATGGATAAATACAAATTCTCTTAATATTTTCTAAATGTTCTCTCTGTTTCATAATGAAGGTAAAAACTGGTTCCTGAATGTAGAATTTGGTTTTTTAAATTTAAATTTCTAGCTTTCTACAGTTTATTAATTGTTTATTTGTCTTTGCCATATATTGCAGTATTGTACCACGTGTAGAGAATCACTAATTAGATAAGATAAGATAAGATAAGATAAGATAATCTTTATTATACTGAGCTAAGTTTTGTATTGCATCCACTATTAAATTGAATCCGACCTGTGGTGAAGTTCATCGAGCTGTCGGTCACTGACACAAATAAATCACTCTATACAATAGAGCACCGACAGATGTGGGCGTCCCCTGAATGAACGGAATATAACAAATTCAACATTCCATGGCAAATGCTGGCATTCACACATCCGAAATGGGTCGTAAAACTCACAGTGAGTATAAAATATATGTGCAATCCATTTTCACCATTGCCCAAATGAACATTGAATAATTCTATGCAATGACATTGTGAATGGTCAACACTGCAAAAAATTTTATCGTTGAGTGAGTTCCCGTTCAAGAAATACATATATGTGTAACATTGACAGAGATCGGACACTGATCTACAAAAGCCATTATTGAATCTCCATATGTACAGGAAGGGCACCTTGGTCGACCTTGGGAGCACAGGATGAATCCTATTAGTAGTCACTAACAATTAGGCACGCTCGCTAAGCAAAAGACCGCAGGAAAAGGCTTCCTGTCGCTCTCATACAATGTATATCATTCACTACACCTACACAAATTGACCAGATCAGGAGCATTTGCAACGATGCACACTCGAAACTCCTCATGCCTTGCTTGCTGTCGGGAAAGAGGCACCATGAGACATAGCGCCAATGGTCAGTTTCCTAAACGCAGTTAAGTGCTTAAAGTACAAATAATTCTGCAGCTGCTTGATATTGCCAGGTAACGGCTGTCCTGAAAGATACACATTCATGAAAAAGAAAGATTATATCTTTATTCTCATCACTAATCTTTCAATCTCAGACAAAAGTTTCTGCCTTACATAGAAATATCAAACTTTACAAGCAATAAAATATTGATGAAATGGTTGATAGGTGATAACGAACATGTACATGCTTCTTATTCTCATCTCGTTCAAGCAGATGAGAATCTATAAGATATGAAGGAACTTCTATTTCTGACTTATTGCTATGTTACAAAATTAAATTACAACATGTTTTTGTAAGAAACAAATTCCTTTACAAAACGTGTAAGATACGAAAGGCCAAGTCCTTGGATAAGATATAATGACACAGAGTACAGAGCAAGTGTTGAATGTGACCAAGGAAATAAAAATAACAAATCTAATAAACTTCTACACCTCGAACAAGACACGGCGCAGCCAAGATGGTAAATTGTCTCTGAATTTTAAATCACAGTGGAACGGTAGCCACTGTGGATTACTTTGTTTGAAGACAAATCTTGCTTCAGTGCAGAAAGTATCTTTAGGTGGATTTCCAATGCAATCCACAAGAGAATCGGCATGACGTCTGAATGTCAAATTGAATGTCACCTGTTTGTGAAGATCATGTGCAGTTTCCGCGTCGTGTTGTACTTTCCCTTCGTGATTTCGCCATTGAAACTTTGCTGCTAATTGGTCATATTGCTAGACTATTGTAAACATGACGTTACATACCATCTGTTTTTGAACGAACAACGTGCGATGGAGTCTAATTCCAGCACGTTCTGACCTGCGGCACATTGCATACCTGGAAAAGCTGGCTCACTTCTAAATAAATCGAAAACTTCTTGGGACAGTTTCGCAGAGGTAGGTTGGCAGTGATTCACCGGATTTTCGTTCTTACTTTGTGCAAGTATTCAGAGGTTTCAATGGCCAATACATGTAAAATATTAATGAAACGACAAACCAGTACAAAATAAAACAAGATGTTTGAGTTTCATTTCTGAAGACTTAATGTCAGTGAACAGATGTCATAGACAACATAGGTTCAACCCATGACGTTTTCATTCGTTCGTCTAATGCATAATGAATATGCTGTCTGTGACTTCGAATTTCTGTTCCCTTTTCTAGCTGAAATGCTAGCGTGGATGACATGTTGATTTGTCATTGTCATTAACGCAACAATGCGAAAGGAAAAAAAACTCATTCAAGTTATTTTCACTACCAAAGAAACAATTTTATGAATCAAAAAGAGCAATCAAAATACTAGAGATCTTGCAATGGGAAATCGTGGAAACGATTTTCTTTAACACTGGTAAGGAACAAACTGCTCGAAAGTGCGAAAGGATTACGCTTGCTTCTCAAATAGTGAAAAAAGTTTTTTAATCTTACCCATGTTATTTTGACAGTATTCAAGTTACCGAGTGTAGTAATCAAGGGACAACATGCTCAAAAGCCAAGGTGTTCACTGTTCCCTTACTAATGTGACCCATTTTATTTTACAACTACCTTCAAGACAAAATCAATAGGAATAAAACTACGGGACGAACATTACTAAACGACGGCTTGTATTCTCAGAAACGAAGCTAAGAAACGGAACAAACGTTTCTTTGATCCATTCACAAGCTAAATGTTAAGGTTGAAGATTGTTGTGACGTAACATTATCGTTTTAATCTCTGTGTTTGTAAGGATTTAGAGATCTGTCGTTTCTTCTCTGGAAATACTTGTCACATTTCCCTGTAGCAGTTCGTTTCCTTTTTACTTTCAATACATCAGGAAGAACAGTTGCGATATTCTAGAACAATGAAACAAAATTTGTTTTTTAAGGCCACAAAATACGACGTTCTTGGGCAGGTGGTAGCCAAACTCTGGATCAGTAAATGACATTGTAATGCCGATTCCCAGATTACCATACGCGGCAGGTGAAATTCAAAGCTACGCAGTTTATCCCCAAATGTCGGCCATTGCTTTGCATATATTTTATATAAGTATAATTTAAAAGCAGAGACCTCGGAAACGCCCTTCTCTTTTTTTTTCGTCATATCAACGTGAGTCTGAAATTGTTTTCGTGAAGAAAAATAATTTGTCCCCACCCATCAAAATATCACAATGTCAAGAAGCAGTGATTTCAAAATGAAAATAGAAACGTTCGCGATGTTATTTTGGTTAGCGAAACCAGCTGTAGATTAGAATTGATTTTGGTACACATACATAGGGGCTTGCTTCACAATTAGTCATTTTGGCTCGGGTTCACACATTGGGCGACTTGCAAGCTGCTCATGGCATCGAAACCAATTCAATAGAATTGACCACAACGAGGGAGATACGTCGCATCTTGGCAATACATCAGCTACTCAACGACACAAAACAAATGTCCATAGACCAATGAGCACAGAAATCTCGACAGGGCCATTTTCCGCACCCATAGACGAATTCAACAACGATATCTGAAACCACATTTACTGTATTAACGCGCTAATACACGTGTTTCCATAGATTGGACACACAAGA
This sequence comes from Haplosyllis leylae, assembly GCA_038406175.1. NCBI lineage: Eukaryota > Metazoa > Annelida > Polychaeta > Phyllodocida > Syllidae > Haplosyllis > Haplosyllis leylae. Next base: position 19,471 of record JBCAUG010168593.1, on the reverse strand, counting down.
CAACGTTTAGACGTTCACAAACAGGATCATTATTATCCCTGAATTAAACTGTTGTCAACATTGTATAAATGCCACTACAGCAACGCCTAATGTCATGATGTATGAGGTTAAAGTAATCGACTCCAGTATTACCAATGATGTTTTCATGTTTTCAGGACCATACGTCAGCCATATGTGACTATCAGTTAATAGACAGTGTGCAGCTTTAATTGATTTAGCACAAAAAATGTAGTGGTTTATTGTTGAACCAAATTGTACGTTGATGATATGTTCAATGAGACATTCCCGACCTGATTGGTTATCAATGCCGTCTAAGTACCTATCAATGGGCGTTAATTTGCATTGATATTCTCTTGGAAAAATAGATGGAACAACTACTATGACTTAGGTTTCGATAGTTTTTCACTTCAGGAACAGTGAAAATGTAAAGAATAACAGAATTTCAATCCCTCAGTTCGGTAACGCAGTCTTTTGCGACAATCTTGTCAAGAGTTCAAACATAAATTCCAAGGAAACAGAAGAACAACAACCGAAACACCTTCACTTTTGTACATTATTTTGAGAAGCACACTCAATTTTGTAAGGATCCGTAAGCCACATTTGCTTAGCTTTGCTTAGCACTTCACCTTTATTCCTATGTGAAGAACTATCACACCTGGCCTTGTTGCACAGGTAACAACTGAAATATTTAACACGACACTTTCGAGGAGAGAAGTTACTTCAACCACGGTTCATGGTTCAGCCACTCATCAAGTACTCTCAATGAAAAGTAAACTAATGAAAATGCCACAAGATATGTGAGACCTGAGCAAACAACTTAACAATTACACATTACTAATTTGTCTAAAACTTTGCCATGTTGTAACATAGGGAGCAATGTAAATGTCTTAATATAATTTGGATAAAGCGCTTCAGCAACCATACATTCACATCATGAGTCCATGAGGAGCCTAGGTGCTCCCAGAGATAAAGTTCCCATTGATAGGGAAGAACATGGCGAAATTCATAGTAATATCAAGGTACACTGGGTCTCGCTTACAACGAGTTCCGTTACATCCAGCACCCGCCTACAACGAGCAGATTCCTTTGCATCGAAATCATTGACAGCAATGTTAAAAAGTTTGGTTACTATGAGCACCCTCCTACAATCAGCAGTTTTCTTTGCGTCTCTTTGCTCGTTCTAAGCGGGACCCAGTGTATAGTAAATTATCAATTGTGCGCATTACGCTTCTTTGTGGTGTGAGTCTAATCGAGCTTCATCGAAGCTGGTAATGATGATAATGTATTTGATAAAGCTACCATAGGAGTATACTGTACTCTATGACATAGTGAAGCAGGAATGGCACTCAGGAATGGATCCGAGAATTGATAAGCATAAACGAGCAACCATATAAGTAATGAAGTTTACATACAAGCACAATTAAAAAAAAAATTCACTGATGTAATTTATTAATGCAAAATCGATTCAGATAACTGTTGTTATCTGTTGCTTTCAAACTATTTTTTCACAATCTCGTAAAGTCCTTTGTGATCTTCTTCTACTACCTGGGACGATTTCTACAATTATTTCGGACAGGAAACAACAAAACAAAGTAGACAAAACAAACAGTAATGGCGGCACCTTTGGAAAGCTTTTCGTTAAGCTCCACGAGATGGAAGTAATGATGTTGCCGTCCTCTGTGGCTAGCGGCAGCCCATTCTGCTCAGTAATGAATTCGGTATTTGATTTCACTGCTGTCTGATTGCCTTGCTACAGAAAAATGCTACAAATCACACCCCTGGGGTGAAACCCATCACGTGCCCAACCCTCGACAGCCGTTTCGTTTTTCCTCACGACTGAGATTGGACATGGTCGGCACTCATTAGCAGTTCGTAATACTTGAACAAAAACAGACATACAGAAATTTTACCGGGACATGCAGATATATTTAGAATTACAAATGTGTTAGGTTCGAGCGCTGTGTTAGATATAACAGGGTCGAAAAGGCAGAAAATGCCTAATTACAAGTATCATGACGTCTCTGCCTTGCCAGACTATAATGGAGTGTCATGAATCACTGACATATGAGGTGCCAATAAGCGACATGAGATCTCCAGTTACTTTCCCAAGCTTGGAGGTCATTCTGGACTGCAACATAAACATCGGATGTGGCGAGCAAGAAAAGCACACACTTGACCTTGAAACTAAGGACGAAGGAACGATGTATAACGTTTGCGCTGTCTCCATTCCGGCTACAAAACACCATGTTATGCCTCAGATTTGTCAGTTGACAAGATCCTCTTTTGAAATTTGTCCCATTCCGTTCAAATTGGCTTACGTAATGACTCTAGGATGTTGCCGTGTTCCTGACACAAGCAGACTGTTTGTATGAACAGACTCAGGTGAAGAAAAAAAAGAGGCTTCATTAACTGTGCGGTAAGAAGTTGTCTCTTAAAAGATAAGAGACAAGTGGTCTTTGCGAGATTCAGAAATTCCGTCCCTGAAGCTGACCAATCAACCCGTCCTTTCTCTTCCTGTTGTTTTGCCACATAGATATACCGAGATGGACATGCAATACAGACAACGCCTCAGGGTGACCAGCAGGGTTTATCACTGTGAAGTACTATAAAAGTAATCACCGAGAGGAAAGGGTGGAGATATTATTCAGTATATATCTCCGAATGTATCTTATGTTGTTTGTCAATAATGCTCCGATTAGGTTTTTGTTACGTGTAACAAAATCAATTGACGAGAAAAACGACAAGATTCTTTGTCCACAAGACAGTCCTCCTGCAGGGGTTAGGGCCCCCCCCCCCGACCAGGACTGGTGTACTCCCCTGGAAAGGACTTTGGACAGGACCAGTGACAGGACTGGGGTACCCCCACCCCCTGGAAAGGACCTGAGACCGGGAATCAGGGAAGGAACCTGAGACCAGAGACCGTGGGGTACTCCCTCCCATGTGGACGAACACAGAAAGTGAAAACATTACCTTCCCTCGTACTAAGTACGCGGGCGGTAATAAAGTGGACAGATACTACTTTCAAATGGTTCCAATGAACGGTAAAGCTTTTAAACCGACATCCGCTATGTAATGCAATATTTTATCCGACTAGATTCTCAAATGAAATCATTCACAGAAATTTGCTAGAAAAACACTTGAGTGTGGATGAAATTCAACAGCCATTTGTGGTACCTGTGACCCAAGTCACGCAGGCCCTTTTTATATGTGACAGTGTGAGGAAAGGTTTCCGGGCTTGTCACGTTCTAACGATGAAAATCATCCCTCTTTAGTAATATTAATAAGCGAGGGAACTGCTTCCAAATGCTTCACAACTTCACAAGTTTTTCATGTCTGTCTAATATTTAAATAGCTGAGAGGTAAACATAGGGTTTATACCACGGTGAACAGCTCGCGAAGCCTTCGGGTGCATTAGGAAGATTAAGCAATGTTTATCCAGCATGGAAAGATAGATCCATCAGTTTCATCTCCACTCCGCCTGGAACATCCTTGTGCAGCAAAGCAAAGAGCCGTGACCCATCGCACTGTGTTTTTTTTTCCACAGCCATATCCTTGAATGGAAATGAAACAACAGTCCATAGTTTTCTTTGCTTTGTTCTGTCAAGATGGGACATTTTACTGCGAACCCTTTTCCAAACTCTATCACAATGCCAGTAGTAGTTGTTAGGAGCATATTCAAGAAAGTGTAGATTTTACATGCTCATTTGTTTTGTTGTTTTTTTTTTCATTTTTTGGAGGACATTAGTCCTATTTGTGCCGCCAATGCTACCCCTGTTTTGGACTTTTGGTGACATTTGTCTTGGGCTTTAAAATCTGGATGCATCCCCACAAAATAAGAAAGTCATCAATTTTCAAAACAAAAAGTATTAGCTTAAGGTCGGGTCACACACGCTCATAGACTTGTGTGTCCGAATGCTGAAGGGACAAAACACCCCCGCTCCAAGATAATCCAGAACCAAGACAAAGAACCCACAAAGGCTTCATATTAACAAACGCGACTGCAGTAATTTCTCCGCTGAAGACATGTTGACAGATGCACTGATGTAAATCTGATTATATCATCTGGAAAATGAAGGCTGTTCTCCCGAAGGAAGGAGGTTATTTCTTCATCTAATCATCAGCATGGAAGACAAAAAAATCTGTCGAGATGGAACGAGGCTTTTCGGATTTTAAATTAATAAGCGGCTTTGCTTTATTTTTGATGGGAGCATGAAGTCTCTTCAGACACCAATGTAAGTTGGTATCCTGACTTCGTGCTGATCTTTCTCACATGTTGTAAAACGTTTTTGTGGCTCCGTGAAACCATTCACAAGTACCATTAAGACCGGGTAAGTCAGGCAGAAAACAATTTTAGATAGAAATGAAGACAGTAAATCCATGTCGATACACCCTTCCGAGAACTAATGTGCAGAACTCTGTGCAGCAGAAAAATAATTGTAATCCAACTAATGCCGATGCGATAATTATACCATTTCATAAATTCACAATATAAAACACTTGTGTAACCTGTACAAGACAGCTAATCCATAGATACCACTGCCTTTTGGCTAACAAATGTTTTCGTATCATAGCAACACCAGAAACAGAGTTCTGATCTCATTTGTGATTATTCTAAGCAATGTCAGCCCAAAGATTACCATTTAAAATGAATGTTATCAATACAAATACAGACACGGACATTTTAATCGTAGTTTTCAGTATGGCTTTGGAATACTAGGTGTTTGTCAGAAACTAGCAACGAATGGAAGCAAGCAAGGCAATTTTTTAAAATGTGAAAACAGGATGTAAATTGCAGCCAGTTTCTGTTTAAATTATATTTCATGATGATGCTTGAGTAGATATTCCAGACAGATGCACGTCAGTGTTTCCAATCAATGAGATGTATTAATCACATTTAAGTTTTATTTTGGACAGAGCATTAAGCTTGTCATTATCGGTCTTGAAAATACTGAACCGTGATTCTACGAAAAAGAACTTTGCACAAAGGAGATATAAATGATCAATATATGATTATGTTTGAGAGGACATTGGAATTCAGGCTATTGGAATGCAACTTTATCTCGCTCTATCTAAACCAGGTGAGTTTCAGTTTCGGTTTGGTATCGGTGCGAATAAAGTCGGAATCATGTTATTTCATGATTACAAACCAAAACACAGGAATGGGCCTATCCCTTGAGCCTGAATTTCGCCAAAGGATATGGTAGATTGTATCTCTGTCACTAATGAACGGTGTTCTGGGTGAAAGTAGCCTTGGCTACTCAAGCAGACACTTGGCTCCTTTGACGTCCAAGCTTCTTCAACACTTTGCATCCGGTGAGCTTTCCTATTGACACCCCACGTTAATCTAAGCCATGTTTGTATCTGAGCCAATGTTGGCCTGAGTATAATAACTCTAGGTTCAGTAGCCGTTCTCGGCCTTCCAGTTAAACTTCACTGCAGTCGTATGGTCTGTAATGAAATACAAGCCACTGCAATGATGTCTCTGGCATTGTCCGCTTGCAACTGTTTCGGGTTCTACTAATACGATTACCCGTGACAGTAAAGGACTGTCTAGGCATATCTGAAGACAATAACCCACAACATGGAGAAAGCCAACCTGCCTTGCTTTTTCCTTTTAAGTAATGTAACTGCATGTGAGAGGGGATGGGTCTTTCATTAATCTATTACTACATGCACCAATGGTCTCTTCCCCCAGATGATACCGGACTATATCGATTTTACATATTCCGCGTGAAACATTTCTCTGCTGTTGAAACAACATAGGGAAAAAATAATGAACTGAGAACAATACAAATTTTCTCAATCTACAATGTACAATTTCCCAGCCCCCTGCTTCTTGTAATGTGTAGCTCCCTGTGGGATACCAGGAAGATTGCCAGCTAACTTTTTTCCTTACCAGAGCCAGAAGAATCCAATAATTCTCACATATTAGACTGTTTGCTGCTTCCCCTACAGCCCAAGGCATTAATCTTTCTCTCTTATTATCCATGTAAGGTATTGACACAAGTGTTTCCTTATTTGTCAATCCTTATCAAGGCAAACATCTTGAAGCACCTATGTGTCGGCTTCATCCACAACATAACCGCATCTGGCATTCCTGCAGTGTGGTTCTGATGGCCAAATAGGATAACAATACTTTTCTGGATGTGTGTAGAGGGAGGGCGGAGTGCTCTTCTTCATTTGAACAGGATTCTATAAAATGTCAAGTAAATTCATTTTTTTAAACTGTTAAATAGTATTGTTTTACGCGGATGCTTAAAATTTAAATAGAATTAACATAAAAAACAACAACAACAACAACAACAACAACAACAACAACAACAACATCATCATTAATTTTGAATAACAAAAAAATGTTTTGTTGCGGCAACTGATGGTACCACTGAGAAATAATGGTATTTCGATCGAAGTAAAATAATGTTAAAATGTCATTTGTACGTGATGGGAGCACTGTTAGAAGGGCTCTTGCACGCACAGACCTTTAAAACTGAAACAAAAAACGTTTCTCATTCATGATTTCTACATCTGGGTTACAAATACACCACGCTATTCCAAGGAAAGAAATTGTGGTGCTATTTTTCAACAAGCCAGTCAAAGAGATACAATTTTCTGCTTGGACAAACACATTACTCAAACATATTGCCAATAATTTTGATTGCCTGTGTGTCCTTCCCATGAGGATCTGGCCTAATTTATTCCACGTGAAATTTCCAATGAGGCAGATCCACGTTCAGTTATCCGTTTCTGTGGCCACTTTCAGATACTTTTGCATTGTGACTTTCTCAGAAATAATATCAGGAACGGTGAACGGTACAATCCTGGACTGTTTTTTTTTTGGATAAAAGCACTTATTTTCCTTTAACTCCGAAAATCACTCTCAAAATTCGGGAATCTTAAAAGAGTTCGGGCTCCATCAGAAATCCAGTGCACAATCCACAAGAACAATCTGGGTGGCACAGATCCCTATTTTTTTCCCATTCCGAAACTTAAAAAACGAAACAAGTCAGAAATCAAATTATTTTCTCTTGTGTTGTTTGAAAACTTTTCAATAATCAGTCTAATCAGCCTTGTCTAATATTTCCAATTAAATCTTCGCACAGCGGTTTTAGAGAATGTTAAGTCACGACGACATGTATCGTGTTTCACGCACGAGTCAAAATTCTAATTCGTCATCAAGACCAAAATAAATCGACTCCGAAAATAGTTCCACATCATTTTGCTTCACTTGACAATTTCTTACGTAAGTTTTAATGATGGCAATTAGTGGTTCTATTAGTGGTTTCATGACAGGAGATTATTCAGTCTGGGCCATCGTCTACGCAAGTGCACAGTTGATAACGAGTCACCCCCCCTCCCTCCATCACCAAATCTGAATCCAAAGTTGTCCATGAGAAATGTTCAATTCACAGGGTATGGCAACTAAAGTATGTTTTTCTCAGAACATTACAGCTTAGCCATCTTGTTTCACAAGGTGTAAGAGGCCATAATAAGAATGCGCAAATGTCGATTACATGAACCGTGGTTAGGCTAAAATTAAGTACACCTATATGGTGGAAATGACAAAGACATCAAAATTCAACGAGGCCAGCAGACCTTATCCTTTTCTCGACAACAACCAACACAGACTGGTGATGCATTGACATTTGTTTCCTATTACAGACTACAAACGAACAACAGGTGCAAGAAGCGGTCTTTCTTACGGCATTCCCCCTTTTTCCATTTACGAGGAAATGTGGTACAGAACTTTGATGTCGAACTTAGAAATGAAACTATCTATCTTTATCCTCTCGTGTTTGTCTCCATTTAGCCTCTACCATTGCGTAGGCATATCGGTTAACAACAGTGTGACGTCTTTGAGCTCCTTCTTCAATTCCTACTATTTTCGTCTTGCTAAACAAAACAGACACGATATCTGTATTCAAAAGTTAAATTGCGTCTGTGTTAAGTTCATACAGAAGAAATACTAACTTTCATCAGAGTTTTCTTCTCACGTTTGATTGAGATACGTGTCCTTTTGAAGGGTTAACTAAAACAAAGCATCACCAAACTAGTGACACTCGAGTTTTTCGTAAATAACACAACATTGACAATGTTGACATATCTGACATATCTGTCAATTTTGTGTTTCATTCAGCAAGATATTATCAGTTGAGTAAGGGACACATCAACTTTTCAACATGTAATTATCAATTAGTATATTAGTGACTACCTTTCTTCGAAATTATTGGCAACTGTGATATAAGGTAAACCAAATAAGTGATTGACAGATATGTCAATTTTGTGTTGTGGTTATTTACGAAAAAGTCGACTGAATGGCTAAACTATTCAACTATTCTGTTGCTTTTTACCATAAAATAGATGGCACCACTTTGCTTGAACACAGTTACAAGTTTCAAGATCGTCACATTTCAAATACGGAATATCACTTATATTACATTTTATTCCATACCACAGATGAAACCAATATTATCTCACTGAAACATCATTTCACATTGCGGGGAATCTGGAAATCAGAAAGTCAACAAAGAAAGAAGTCTGTTTTAAAACTAACAGAAATTTCACCATGAATCTGTCATTGTTCGTCTTGGGAAGTGAAATGAAGAGTGCAAACAGCTTTGGGAACAGATAAACTACGTATGTAAATCTTGATCAGATAAAACCTGTGCAAGTAGCATGTAAAGATAGTGCACGGCTTTCTGCCACAAATGGAACATCAGAGGGATAAGAGTGTTATCACTAAATTCCCACAAAACGTAAGGGGTGCTTCAGAGTGCAAATTATACATTAGCATTGTCAACAGTTATATCTTTTTTGTCTTCGAATGTGGCATTCAGAAGTTTTATTTTCATTCTATCATCGAAGAAACCATGTTTGTAATTTTACGTTGAAATCATTCAGCAAATCATCGTACATGTTATATGCTACAAAACCATATCTGTTTTCTGAAATGATCACTGGTAACATTCTGTTCTCTTATTTCTATTTTCAGATTTCATATGTCAATAGATAATTGGAACCGGAAGGAAGCTTTACAACAGATTTACAACAAAGGATTATTGAACGACGACTGAAAAGGATCGATGTACATTCAATAGTAATACTACGAGCTATTGTTTTACTTCCATTGCGTGCATTCACCACTCTTCATTCATACGGACTTATGAATGCGGGACTAATATCCAGTTCTCTGTTGAAAATACATTACTGTAGTGGAGGAAGTAGTCATACAGCATAAATTATTCACGCGTCGCATTCGCACCAATGAAGAATTTCCATGTCGCCGCGCAAAGAACATGAAATTTTTGTTTATTTCCCTCAAGGTTCAGGCGATTTTCACAACCGCCTTTCATGCGACGTTGAAATGAAAAACGCCACGGGCATTTGCAGATAATCTTCAAGATTTTAAAGAAACCCCTCATGCGTTGTGAAGTGCTGAGCTTTCGGTTTCGGAACTTCACAATTTCTTTTGTACTCAAAATAACAACTTTCCGAATCCATTCAGAATATTTTTGGGTTTGTAGCCAAATGATGCTTTAAACGTCAGAAATGGGCTTTCCGTGCTCATGGCAACGTTGCCAAGCGAGGATACTCTTAATTTGCATGTAAATTATTCTACAATGAACGACTGGTTAGCATAAAAGGCGGGTTTTTGCCTATCCGCAAAAAACAGCTCACCCCCCCCCCCCATCATCAATAGATTAATATGAGCAAGCAACAAGCGATGATACCATTTCTTTGTTCCTGACCCAGTTACGCGTTAAAAACAACTTTGTTCCTTTTATTTCCTGGTTTCAGCCATTTTCATCGTTCCATCAATATTTGTGTCCCAAAGGTAAACCTCCTCATGATAGACAACATAATCAAACCATCAAAGACTTTTCATTTTCCTTGTTTACAAAGTAATCCATCTTGTAATGTGCCAATCTTCCTGCACTACATGCAATGTTATATCATTGATGGCAAATAGTGAGAAATCAATTGCCATCATTTCTCCACTCAACCATCCTTCTAACAGAGCTTAACAAGAATTGGAGGCACCTGTGTAGAACTGATTATCCAGCCTGATACGAACAATCAATTGTTATGTGAACAATGAGCCCTGATGGCAGACAATCGATGATCCGGGTCTGAAATTAGACACGGTTTATTTACGCTTGTCTCTCTTCCTCTTGCTCCTCTAGACATTGAACCAAACTCGTTCAAGAGTATTCGTTTATTGAACTCTTTGAGAGAGAGAGAAGTGAATGAGAGATCTGGGAAACCAGGAAGGAAAGAGAACCCATGTCGTTTGCATGCATTGTGCAAATTAGGTTTGAACCAATTCCAAATGTGTGATTGAACTTTTACCCCAAAAAGTGCTCTATTCCCCTGAGAGGAGAATCAAGGAAAATCACTGCGTGGGGGCTCATGCAATCCGTACAATTCCATCACAGATCAATTGCCTTGGAATTGTAGCATGATAAATTTTCTTTTCGAAAAAGCACAGATTGAACAAACGAATAGGACAATCATCCCTTCATGGAATTAAATTCGCTTCACACAGCTGAAAGGGAATGGAAAACAATGAGGACAATTTGGAGCAAAACCCGTTGAAATCTGCCTCGTACACTGACAGTGATGAAAACTTGATAATAAACCAAGCCTTTGTTGCGGATAACAACGGCAGTGCGGATTTTAACAACCACGTCACCCAAAGCAGACAGCTGATCACGGACACCGATGTTCACGGTTGTACCTCGCATTTGGGAAATTTGCAATGCAAAAACATTTCTGCCCAGAATCCTAACTTCAATAATCCTCCGTCATCAGACTGTGTTAATACACTGAACGAAGGAAAAGAAAAGGGCCAATCAAACTGGGTTTATGTTCATGATCCCCCGGATCTACATTTCCCTGCTATTGACATGAATGTTGACATTGAAGGAGGTAAAGGTGTTACGACAACAACGACGGAATCAGCAGCTGCAGCGGCGGCAGCAGCAGGAAGTATGAACATTATAGCCGCCCAGACGGGTACCACCAACGTGAATAGTACCAGCGGTGGTGGTGGTGTAGGGGTAGGTACCGGGCAGAGGAGCAGGATGTCACCACCGAACTGTCAGAACCGTAAGTCCGGTGAGGTCCACTACTCCTCCGGTACCACTATCACCCAACAACAGCAGCAACAAGCATCAAGCTCCTCATCGTCCTATGCAGCGGAGTTTGATCCTCTGTCTATGAACTCAAAAACAGTGAATAACAGCCACACTAACGGAGCTTGTGGCATCAGTTACGCCCGAGGATACGGTGTTGAGAGTAGTATGTTCAGAGGAATCGATCGCTATAACGATCCCGGAGCCTCGAGCGGTGGAAGCGGAGGGGCAATTCAAAACATAGCGGTATCGGCCGCCTCCTCCTCCAGCGCTGTCGGGGACCTAACTAGCGCGGGAGGTTCCGAAAGAGCTGCATACGAGTTCCTGGATCGTGAGATGCAGTACATGCTAAAATTTGCGGATCCCGATCAAAATTTAGCCTCCATGGACGAATTGATACAAAGTGGGGTTGATCTACTGGACTTGTTGCCACCTGAGGAGGGAGGAGTCAAGCCCCGTTTTTCCAATCCGTCTAACGACTGGAAGTACGACATCATCGCCCGCTATGTTGACGAGTGTAACCCGGTCAGTGAATGCACGTGTCATCTTTACGATGACGGCAGACAACATGATATTCACCTGTGTTCCGTTCATCATGATACGGTCAGTCAGGACAGTGATACGTTAACGATGGACACGGAGGGATCACTCGTCAATATACCGACAATCAAGCTCCACGCAACCTACGTGGACGGTAAAAGTGATCATAAAAACAATAACAGTAGTCGTGTTAATGTGAGCGATGATACAAATAGTGAAGCGACAACAACAACAGCGCATTTGCAGCAGAATTACACACAGTCTGACGTTGTTGACACGAGTGCCCATTGTCACGATGCTATGAGGACAGAAGCAAACAATGCGGGAGGCAATAGTGTAGTTGGATATGATGTCTCGCCTTCCTCTGAAGGAAGAAGAGACCTACAAGGGCAATCTGTGCGTAATGAAGAATCATCCGGTGATAAATCAGCCGATAGAAGCCTCGTCGACACGGCTAATAACACGCATCAATATTATGGTGTTGACGGAACGACCACGAGAGGCACGGATAACAGCAGCAGAAGTGGACATCATTCCGTAAGTAATGAACACAAAGGCGGTGCTATGGATGCACAGCTATCTGAAGGTCACCAGGGACATGGCGATCAACAAAGCGGCGACACCACTGGAATAAATTCCACAGTGTTTGCAGAGGTTCACGTCGACGCCACAGTGATGAAGTATGACGAACCAGCAACGGCGGTTGGTGAAGCTGGTGATCAGAACAGGAAGAAGATGGCGCTGCAGAGCCGTCACTCTCATGCGTTAGAAACAAACCCGCGGCCGCATGATCCTGTTCGTAAAACACTCTCCGACGAGACAGGTCGTTGTGTTCGGGAGTTTCCTGACAAACAAGCTCCTTTCCATCCCTCCACAGCATCCCCTCCCTCCCATCAACAGTCCCAGCAACAACCTTCCAGTAATGGCACCGGTGAAAACACTGCAACAACGACTACTTGCACTTCAGATGTAGCACCAGCAGCAGCCAAAATCAACCCAGACCCTTCTTTGTCGTCTCCTGTAAATTCCTCCTCCCCTAGTTCCGGTGCTGAAGCCTCCACTTCTGCCAAACAAAAAGAAAACTACGAGAAGTTCCTATCTAGACCGCCGACTACAACAGCGCAGGACCACAGAAAGCGTGCGTTCAAAAAGCGGCCGAGCCTGCCTATTGAGCCCCGCACTACTCAGTACCAGAAACATGCCTTACTGCAAGAGAGGTCCGACACCGGGGTGCTGGAGTTCGAGCTGTTGCTGGCTGAACGGTTGGAGGAGGAGCAGGCGCCACGGCGGGAAAGTCTCGGCAGCCGGAAGTGTTCGCTCGACTCGTCACGGATGAAGCTCATGCCGAGAACGAACCAGTACGAACAGCATCCACTGCTGAGAAAAACCAACTCCGGCATGTCAGAGATTGAGGAGGTGCTACAGGAGAAGGAACAGGAGTTCCTGAAAAGAATGAAGGAGAAAAGAGACTCAATGGAAGCCAATTCACAGCCTGATTCCAAGAGATTTATGCTGCACAGAGGAAGCTTAGGTCGGCTCGAGCCCAGGCTCGGTCAATATGAAAAACACTCTTTGTTGCAGAGTAAAGACGAAGATGGTCGAACGGCACTGGAAATGTTTCTTGAAGAGGAAATGATCGAAAGGAAGGCGAGCATGACGGACCACGATGCAGCGAACTTTAGTGATAAAGAAAAACTTGCACCCAAAAAGAGCAACGCTAGTGATTCCTCCTCAAATAAGGGCAGCATCAAGAAATCTAGATCGAAATCTTCTTCCCTTAAAAAGGTGCACTTTGAGCGATCTGGAAGCAAAGACAAGAAAAAGAAACTTGAAGACCCAGAATCGGGTATTAGCAGTAAGGGTGAGGTTAGTTCCACTTCAGATCCTAAACAAGACTCGGCAGCTCAGAATGAAACTCAAGGTCAGGTCCAAGGGCAAGAAGTGGACAATGGATATGATACAGACGACGATGATAAAACGGAAGAGGATCGCCTAACTGGTGAGAGGGCAAAGGCCAAATTGAATAAAGACCAAGGCAAGTGCTGCACCATATTGTAGTAGTGAATAACCACTATGTGTCAAAATCATGCATTCTTGACAATTCAAAGCTTTGGATGGCTGGCTACTGCTAAGTGAAGTAGTCACATAGTGAAGGAGAGGAGAGAGCAAAGTAGGAGAGGCTCGTGGCAGCCATATTGATTTTCTCCTAATGGGCTCATATGATGGCCATGTCCAGGACAAATCTGAAACTTAGATAAATCTGCTTCGTCTCTTCTCTGTGCTACTTGCTGTGGCTGCTGCTGCTGGACTAAGCTAAGGTTTACCTACAAGAAACAAATACAAATCCCAATACAAGAAAAATGGGTTTGTTCAATCTGTTTGAGTGAGGGCTGCCAGGATGAACAAGGTGAATCACATAAAGGTAACTTTCCCCAAAGAAAAATACTTCTCCCTTCACGAGGCTAAATAAGTGATATTACCGAATGAATCTAAATCCTTCAAGAGCCGATGTTCCCAGCACATTGCCTACAGAAAATACATCCTGTAACGGCTGTAATGGTGAAAGTGACCCATAGAACACATAGCCACTCATAAGCCAGTAGCTGTAACTGCATAGAAATTATACTGAATGGTTCCGTTCTAGCAAAACAAATATGCAGATAGAAGGCAGATCCCGAGTGGTGTTTCTCGGACATCAAATCATCTCAAGGCTAATAATGCTACAGGAGTGGCGCACGACACTTGACGAAGAGGAGAGATTGGTCCACTCAGTGAGAGAGGCTAAATTTCAAGGATACACTTATCATCGAATAGGTTAGCTGACCGTGCATTCCCTTTGCCCCTCTCCAGTATGTGTGAAAGAAGGCACATTAGCATTCATTTCCCTATCATTAATTTACAATTCATTGCTCCTCACTACATCAGATCGGGCACGTTTCCCCTTTGGGGATTCGATTTCTAATAGCACTGTGGAGAGTCCCGACTACTGCCATAACTTAATCAATATAAATTATTCACTGCCCTCCCCGAAATAACCACTGCCCCTATTTACCAAATGTGTACACTTAACGGAAGGGCTTTTCCTTTGCTATTGAGAAGTGGAAGCTTTCCTGTGGTTAAATTCCATTTTAAGCCTGGTAAAAAGAGAAAACAGCTTGTACTTTCCATAAAGAGAACGGGGATGAATGAGAGTAACACTCCAGCCTCATTCTTCACTCGCTGCTGTGAAGTTGACTTTTATGATCTGAATACAGAAGTGTTTGCGAAAGTGAAACTCATCACAAGTAATGTCCTCCTAAAAAGTGCAGGGACCTGGAGGCCTCGACATCCTCTCCCTCCTCAACATGTCACTGTTGGTTCTGTGGAAACAGTCTAATTTGGAAAGCAAATCGCATGATATGGCTCCGCCAGAGATATTTCACAATGGACGCTGACTCCACCAGGGATATTTCTCAATGGACGCTGCGTCGCAAACATGGAATACGCAAAACACCCAACAACAGTACACAGCCCACGAGGGAACAACACAATACCAATGGGAATAATCCCCATTTGTTTTAGCTATAAAGATGTAAAATGAACAGATGTTTTGTTAAATACTTGAGAATTTTTAATATAATATGTAGGCAATGGTTGTATGACTGTAACTGTATGAAATGAATATTTTCCCCCATACCATGTCTGTAGGAAATAGGCGGGCATTAATTCCTGACAGAAAGATGGGAGATGGATATTTTCAACTATTTGCCTCTTTACCTTTTGAAAGAAAATGATGTAGATTTACAATTGGTACATGTTTTATTTGTTTGTACCACACACACTCACCCATCTTCCCACCGAAGGGACGTAGACGAAGTCAACAAGTTGCCTTTTCAGTTAAAAAACCCTGGACAATCAGAAATAGCCTCTAGTTAGATTACTCTGCAGGAGAGTAATTACATTACATTCCAGACGTTCGACGGGAGGAAAAACAAGTGTCTAATGATATCGTTATTCACAGAAATAAATCCATGCCAGACAAAACAAAACCCAAAAGTCAAGTCAACAAAGATTCCGAAGTTGGGTACACGTTCAGTGTAAACAAATAGCTTTACAACAATGTTCAATACCTTTACTCTGTATGTTATGTTTTCTAACTGCTCAAGTGTCAACAAAATCTTTAGTTTGAAAGATCACTTCATTTCTATCGTGATGAATTATAATTCTTGCGACACCTCATCACGTAAAGTGGGTGAAGCTCTCAGAGAAAACGAAAATAGAGCGGCGCCTTCATAATTACCGACCTAAAAGTGAACATTTTTCTGTGTACAAGCTCGAATTCTTCTTTGAAACCTTTTTTCAGTCATCAAGCATCCACTGATGTACACTAAAACAGCTTGTCAAGAGCTTTCGGGAAATCATTAACATGTCAAAATCACTGCATAAGGACTCAATTTACGCGTTCCTCCGTTTTCACAAAGGCATATATTTCGAAAATTAAGTTCTCGGTCAAAGTGATTCTTTCGTGACACACAGTCGTAAATGCCGTCTTGGAATACTTTTGTTTCTGCTGGCTCCTCAAAGTCGGCTTAGTTATCGAGGTGGGGATGCCAGAAAGTTGCGGCAGGATGTCTTGGCATTATTGTGAAAAGTGGGGATATTTCAGGGTCTACTGCATGATTGGTGGGAATTTTATTACGAGATTACGTCACATACTGGCTGTGTCTTTTTGCAACATCGCAAAGAGCCAGCATGTAGTATCTTACAGCATTGTCATGGAATACCTGCAAGAATAAAAAAAAGCTAGCACTGACTAATCGCTAAGACTTTCAAAAATCAAAAACTGAAAATTTCATTTTTCTTTGATTTGACAGCAGAACTGTCGCAATATTTTTGAAACAATCAATCATTGTCTGTTGATGAGAAATAGAGATCCCGTGCGTGTCCAAAGATAGTGTCTGCGACAGGCATTTGCGATGACACAAACAGATTTGTTCAAGGCAGTCTTATCGTGGCTTACACCACCAGGAAACGGTAACGCCACACACATACTCAATGTGAATGAGCTCTTGAATGATGTGTCACACTTGAGAGTTCTTTTTTAACCCTAATGTACAAAGGGTATTCACATAAACGTCCCAAATTACGTTTTCCATACTTCTACATGGAAAGTCTGATCACCATTAATAAAGTTTCGTGTACAGAGATTTCTACAGTGTAAAAATCCCCATCCATCAAGGTACAACTGGTGAGAATACTCAACACAAGATTTAGAATAGTGTAGCACGATGTCTTGCTGTGCATTTGTCATTCAATTAACATACAAATATGTTCATCTTTCCATAGTTGTGGTGTAGCATTCTGGTGCGCCCCATGTATTCCAGTACCCCGATGGGGTATACTATCATATGGATGACTATTTTACATAACCCTTGGTACATTTGAAAATGTTTCAAACTTGCTCCAGGGGCATAGCCACATGATGGGGTTATTTTACACACCCCGAGGTGGGGGCATACTTGTACGGAATAGGCCGTTTTACAGAGTTCATGACAATTGAAATATCGAGCTGACAAAATCCTACAACGGTAACCAGGCGAAACTGTATGGTTGGGGAGATTCAAACGTGGTTTCACAAGACTCTTCATGAAGACAATGGCGAGTCTTTCGCATCAGTCCAACAAAGCTCACAGATGCAAAGAAATTTGATGATCTGTCCACCACATTTCCAGTTCACTTTAATGTTATTCTTCTGGATCAAAGAGTCCGCACAAACAAACGTGCGATCATTAAAATCAAAACTATTGTCATATCTTCCGATTTTGAGAATAAGAAGGAAGGTAATTAACTAAGTAATTTACAAAACAAATCCTGTGCAGTGAATATTAAAAATATTGCTCACAACATGAAAGCAAAAGAAAATACATGGATTCTCGTTTTAAGGCAACTTTTTATAACTTTACTGTCAACGATTTTGGCACAAAGAAGCACAGAGAGAAGTACAGAGGTGCTCACTGCAACCTTTTGTCTCTTGTTCCATAAAATACAACAGAACTTCATGAAGAAAGATGTCAAATGGTTACCGGTCAGCATTGAATGTTTTTTTGCTGTAACAATGTATTTTGCTTGATGTACGAAACACAAGACGGTAATTTCAGTCAAATACTTAGGTTTGTACTGAGATTTAAACAGCACATGTTGCACTCCATATGAACAAAATTGTCATATTTCAAAACTGCTACGGTCATATGAAAAAACTGTATCTACAGTACAAGTTCCTACCTTACCTAACTACTCCAATAGCGGACTGAAGCTCGCAAAACAGCAGAGCAGGCATAACTCTCATTTCTTTAGACCATTCGTGGGCTTTATTATCTCATTTTCTGAATGGGAAAGGGGCTTTGCCAAGTCTAGACCATTTACATAGCGCATTAATTTACCTGTGGCTTTGGCTAATAGTCTATTCATTTACAGACTCACGATGGCAGGATTATTGTCAATACAATTCAAATTCATGACCAAAGTGGACCTCATTGCATTTCATTTAACAATCAACAGCATTAATTACAATAATATGATCCAATAACTGCCAATTTGTTTGTGTGGTTTTAATTGAACTCATGATAATTCAATTTTAAAAATCTATTCTATTTTTTTTGGAAACTTGTGGTTTGACTTCAATCAGCATGTCTCTCTACATCGCCAAATGACGTTTCCACATGATGTTACATGTCGCTCCTGAAACCAAATTTAACCTGATTCTACAACAATAGACTTTCAGATTTTTTTCACAAATTCCCCACGATTAAAATCTCCGTCATGCTTTATGAAAGCTTGATTTCCCACGAATAAAACAAATCCATTTGCAATTTACAGAGTGATTTCTGGATTCAAATATCATGCTGTTCAGATTGACTTTTCATTTGTTTTACATTTACTGACGTTTATGCCCTACAATTTATCTTCACCGTTTACAAGTTTACTTCGATTTGGAGAAAACCATCAGTTGCAGCCGCAGATTATGTAGCAAAAAAGTCTTTCACCTGACTATAATTTTGTATTTTGTGGCAAGACCACAATTTAGATCGTTTAAATTACGTCAGAAGATGGAAGTCACGACTTAACTATTCAGGTCCAATTCGAATAAAAATCTTGATATGTACATGTGTCCATGCATTGAATGTTTTTGGAATAAAATGCTTTTTTTCGTCCGTCGTGAATTTTGCTGTAATATTATGAAACCAGGGTGTATTTTGACCCATGATATTTCCCGGTAATGACGATTTAACTTACAACCTTTGCACCCTTTGCTGTCTGGTACTATTATAATAAATAACATTTTTAATCCTCTACAAAAGGCTATATTTAGTCAGTATATGCATAACCAAAAACTAAACCCTCTGTTTCTGCTGAAAAATATCGCATGGATCAAAATACAACACGGTATTTTCACACAACTTGTTTGAAATGAAATGTCTGTTGATTGTTGACTTCTGCTTCTAAATACTATGACAATGTTAAAAATATGGAAATACAAAAATGTGGTATATTATTGTGTTTGATAATGTTGATCAAATAAACTTAACAAGAAAATATTTCTAAACAAGATACTGCAATTGGTTTCATTAATTTATTGCAATTGGGAAAATCAAGTAAATAAGGTTTAAACGTTTAATTTACAAGAGAGAGGCTTGCTATAAACACCCTAGCTACACAAAATAAGTTCATTATGAGATCAGTGCTGCCACTGTTTTTTTAAGAATTTTGATTGGCTCACAGACAATTAGTTCCAGTAATTATCAGTGTTTATCACTGAAATT
>JBCAUG010168483.1:0-20088 GCA_038406175.1 Haplosyllis leylae | reverse complement strand
AATAAATTTGGACTAGGCAAGTTCTGCAAATCAGTAGATTCTGTCTAAATCTGAAAGCATGAGGTTTGCAGTCAGAAATTAATGATCATTTGAGTATTTCTTGGATATTTAGTTCATTTAGAAACTGAAATTTTAAAATATGGCCATGTAGCTCAGATCTACTCACTAATACATGTAGGAATAAACAGGATTCAATCAGTGGCTAATTCTGCATGTGTTGAAATATGAAATTCCCATAGACTTTGCTTTGGAACATTGAAAAACATCTGGACAGAATTTACTGAATGGCTTAATTTACTGTACTTAAGTTATTAATTATCTGTTTTGGAGTGTGTGCAAAAAGAAACACACGAGGAACATTTGATATATAGACAAATATAAATAAATATCAAGGAGTGAACAATTTCACTAGGTGACTCGTACCTCGTGTCTCGTGTACAAAATGCACCTCGCGTCTCGTGTACAAAAGGCACCTCGTGTCTTGCATACAAAAGGCACCTTGTGTACCTCACGTCTCACGTACAAAAGGTACCTCACATACCTCATGTACAAAAGGCACCTCGCGTATCTCGCATACAAAAGGTACCTCATGTCTCACATACAAAAGGCACCTCACGTCTTGCGTACAAAAGGCACCTTGTGTACCTCGCGTCTCACTTACAAAAGGCACCTCACATACCTCGCATACAAAAGGCACCTCATGTACCTCGCATACAAAAGGCACCTCGTGTCTCACATACAAAAGCCACCTCGTGTACCTTGCGTCTCACTTACAAAAGGCACCTTGCATCTTGCATACAAAAGGCACCTCGTGTACCTTGTGTCTCATGTACAAAAGGTACCTCGGGTACCTCGCATCTCGCATACAAAAGGCACCTCATGTACAAAAGACACCTTGCATACAAAAGGCACCTTGCGTACAAAAGGCACCTCACATGAATGCCTCCCCACTACACCCCCCTCCCCCCACTGCCCCCCGTCTGTCTTAAGGTTTGTTTCAATTGCACCTCACGTGTGGTCCCCTCCACACAAAAATAATATCTTTCACCTCGCGTCCAAAAAATTCCCAAAAAAACCGTGCAGCAACCCCAATTCCATCAATAAGGTACCTCTACGAGTCACCAATAACAGCGCCCATTGGCTGGCCTGACTTCGGACTTATTTGGTGGACTTTTCGCATTATTTAAACATCTCAAGAACCTAGTATGATGGCAGTATAACACAGAATATAATGAATGAATATATCTTGTTAAGAACAAATAGTAAATCTACATCACGTGTCTGTAGATTCAGATATTGTGCTAATCAGAGCATTTTAAGTTTTCTAATATTAATGTCCAAGGCACCTAAAAGACTGCTGATTGGACAACATGGTAATTTATTGGGAATTAATATCTACATTGAAAGAGAAATAAGTCTAGAGAGAACTGAGAATAATGTTGAAGCGATATATCTTACAACCCCTTTCCGATTTAAAACTTCGGGCACATTTTACACATTTACTACATTTTAGACTTTACAGATTAGTATTGCGCTATTTGCTGGTGATTCTAAATGATAGTGAAAGTAATAATTAATCTACTGTACAAATACAATTCTGGATATAGACTGTGTAAACTAGTTGTCGCCGACGGACCAAGGGCATCTATTCGGGTTTTTGCCTAATGGTAGGTTAGATCCTTTAACAAATTTGTTAAATTAGTTAACACAATTCCAACTGGTGGTAGTCGATATATCATCAATCCAAATGAGCAATGGTAAATTCACTATGGCTAGTTTTTTAGTACTTATTACTAACCATAGTGAATTTACTGTTGCTCATTTAGATTGATCACTTTGATTTACTATCACCAGTTTAAATTGCATTTAACTAATTTGTTAAATGGCCTAACCAACAATTAAGGGAAAACTCGATTTTCTCTCGTATTACGTCATTCCTTTGAATACGCTGCCATCATTCAAGCAACTTAATGGAATTCACATTATTAAACGTTTTCAGAAAACGCGTCTTTGATAATTTGCAAATGGGCTTTGTTGCGGTCTTTATTTGGTTAGTCTAATTTCCGATCAGTTTTAGCAATGATCACTAGCTATTCAAGTTTCTGTGCTGTTGATTACACAAGTAATGAATATGAAATCGATGCAGTTAACTGTCATTGTGAAAATGACTTTGACCATATACAACAAAAGTTATACAACAAAAGTTATACAACAATAGCTATACAACAAGGTTTACGCAAGGAAGAGAAAACATTGTTTCCAGTGGGAATAGAACCCAGGACCTTTTGTGATCTATTTTGATACCTTCCGGACTGTGCTAAGGTGACATTTGGTTATCAGCCTGAATATTTGAGAATTTTCTAAAGTCGTGTTATGTTGATTCTCAATTCTATGTAACAACACACGTCTGGCAAGCACAGTTGGATAAGGACCGGAGCATAATACAAGAAATCTTGGGTTCTATCCCCCACCGAGGTAATTCTTTTTGCTTTATTTTACTTTTTTCCTCTGTTGACAACGTTGTCAACTTTGTAAGGAAACTTTGATTGAGATAGGTCCATTCACCTCTTACTTCAAGTATCCATTTTCTTTAATGAAATCTTTTACAACCTAAAGGGCCTGGTTTTTCTCCAAGAAATGTGTTCTTAGTCTTACTAACTTACTTCGGTTTTTGAGTTATCTTAACACAATGACACTTTGACGTGCTGTGAAGTCTTGCTCTGTGTTTAAATGGATAAACCATTGCCAAAAGAATCCGTGGTTTGGTTTTACCTCGGTTTGGTTTTACCTTACCTTTAGAGGTAAATTTTCAGGTGACAGTT
This sequence comes from Haplosyllis leylae, assembly GCA_038406175.1. Taxonomy (NCBI): domain Eukaryota; kingdom Metazoa; phylum Annelida; class Polychaeta; order Phyllodocida; family Syllidae; genus Haplosyllis; species Haplosyllis leylae. Next base: position 17,266 of record JBCAUG010168483.1, on the reverse strand, counting down.
GTGTAGGTCAATTATGTTGAGGCTTAGGTCTGTGTAGTTTCGTTTCGGTTATCCGTGAAATGTCTCGGACTTGTTTCGAGACGTCTCTTGCAATTGTGTGTTCCGAGCGATGGCATGTGTCAGGGGAAGCGGACGTCCGTTTCTCTCGTTACTGCACGGAAGGTAACGGAAGGTAATGTATTCAGTCTGTCCACTGGGGGGAGGGGAGGTACTGAGATCATACACATAGCCAGGAGGGTCTATTGAGGTCTGGCCGGAGGGAGGGGGTACTCAGGCTCATGGCTGGGGGTACTCAGTCCTTAGTGAGGGGGTACTCAGTCCCACAGCTGGGGGGTACTCAGGCCCACAGCCGGGGGGAGGTGTACTCAGTCCCACAGCCAGGAGGGTACTCAGTCCAGGTCCCCCCACCCAGCCTGGGACAACACAACGAGCACTTGCTACGCAGCGGGCGGTATGCCTCTTTCTTGTTCTCAGAACTATTATTGAAACCTTTGGAAATCTTCGTGAGCACATTCTTCACAGATTGGCCAATTTTAGACATTGTCTCGCTGATTATGTGCAGAAACATTGTTTACAAGTCACATTCGGATTATCCTTAACTTAATAGTTAATAATAAGGAATTTGATGATTTAGCTAAATTTTGATGTGTTTACTTATTGTTGGTGAGGTAAAGATTCCAAACATTGAAGATTCATAATTGGCCATACCTGGTTACCAATTGTTGCCCCTAGAAACCAGTAACTTAATGAGTAATAATAAGAAATTTAATGATTTAGCCACATTTTGATATGTTTTATTCATAGTTGGAGGGGAAAGCTTCAGAACATTGATGATTCATCATTTGTCATCCTTGGTTACCAATTGATTCATCATGGTCATCCTTCAATTGTTGTCCCCAGCAACCAGTAAGTTAACAGGTGATGATAAGGAATTTGATGATTCAGCCATATTTTAATGTATTTAACTCATTGCTTGTGGGGAAAAACTTCTGCATACCAGCCACCAAAGTGAAATTCTTCACTCCTTGATATTTCAACTAATTTCAACACTAAAATGGGAAAAACACAAATATCGGCATAGCTAATAGGAAGCTGAGGGTGCTTATAATATAGAACGCACTGCTATTAGACCCAGAGTAGAATACAGTACACTTTATCTCCCAGACCGACTTACTCTCTTTACACAAGCCAAATTGATATAATTTGCTGCGAAAAGTCACATAAAATAGATTCAAACACGCAAAGACGTTTCCAAATAGGTTAATGATCTGGGTGCGAAAACAGCATTGAAAAACACACTTATTTTAGGTAGTTCTCTGAGACCAACCGTTAAAAGATTAAATATTAGTCGTTTGTTGAGCCCATTACCACAAAGATGACTCAAACATCCATTAAAATCAAAGACAAATTCAGTAATTTTTGTACACTTTTTCAAATGTGAAAAAGGATATGTTTTACATAAAAAATATTTGAAGAGATTTGTAGTAGGTTTACAGTTTTATCAAATTTAGTCTCCTTAAAAATTGTCATGGTCCAATGCGTGTAAGATTACATGAAATTTTGGTTTTGGATCTTGCTGATTTGCTAAATCATCTAATTGCACATAGATAGTGGAATTGACTGTTTATGGACAAGTTCAATATTCATGGGTAGTAAAAATGTGAAAAATAAATTTGCACTATCCATTGATAGTTGAATACATTATGTGTGAATAAATTACTGTTCACAGATAGAATATCCCACTATCCACGAAGAACTTTGATGAATTCACCTAATTTCAAAACCAAAATAGAAAAAAAACACCAATTCATTCAGTGACCATTGTTTGATCAGAGTTCAACTGGCTAAAAAGGCCGACAATATAACTAGTGTTTAGTGAGGTTTGACTCTTGGGGTTTTGTCAGTGAACACATGGCTTTGATGTAAGGGTCCCAAAGAACAACCAAAATAACTTCCTGGCACAAAACAAAATGAATTATTAATAGTATAAGTAGTGTGTCCGGTGATATTATAAATGGAGATCTATACAGACAACAATAGGTTGTAAATAAAGTTGTGTGTTGTTAATCTGCGTCTATAGTTTCTTCATTTCCGTCTCCTCTGTGTCAAATACCTTCAAGAAAGAGGAGGAAGTATCCTCTTATAGAAATCACAACAATATTACCATTCGCAGCACAAAATAACGCTGTGCGTAGATGGAGTTTCCATAGATGTAAGTACATCAGTACTTCCTTGATACTTATTAAAGAACCTTTGGCTCCTCCGGGCATTAGTATTTGGTACTTTGAAATGATTAGGAATCTTTTGGGTCACTGACTGTAATGATCTTTCAAACTAAAGCCAAGACTCCACAGTTTAGATCTTGCTCAAAATGAAGACCTCCGTTTATGGAATTTCCTGCCATTGTCCTTGGTCTGAAGGCACCCAGCCCTCCTACTCAGTGATTGTTCTTTAAACAAAGACTTTATGGTTTAGATTTTGTTCAAAATGCACAGGTCTATTTATGACATTTCTAGTAAATAAATCATACCTAAATCGATAAGTTTACACAGAATTTGAAATTTCTCTTCGAACTGGTGATATGCCACAAGAACCCTCAGGGCTAGAGTGGTATATCACATGGAGTGTAATTAAAAGCTGATACACCACTGTGTTTATATGACAATGATCTTATACTATAATTTACTGATATATCACTATATACAGTGGTATATCAGGTTATCAACTGATATACCACTGTAAACAGTCGTATTTCAATTGCTCGTGTCGTAGCAAGATTTGATAATTAATGAAATCATGAGCTGAACCAATTCTTTTGTTTTGTTTGCTTAATATACAGGTCTCGTGTAATATAATGAGCTTGTTGATATATTTATATTTAATAATGTCACGAGCTGAGCTTAAGGAGTTAGGTCCTTAATGCTTAAAAATACCCGAAAGCATAAAAACCGAGTTCCACAGTGCAAAAAGAGCATTCCACAGCCCATCTCCTCAAGCATCAGTCGTGATGGGTAATTCCAACCAATTAGGCTTGAGGTGTTGCAGGTGAATGATGTAACATCTAGACAGAGTGGTGTGATGTGTGAGTGAGCCAATTAGTAACCAGAGTGATGACATCATGTCTGGACTGAGTACTACACTCCAGTGTGCATATCCATACCTCTTCAATCCCATAGCTTTGTCTGCAATGGCCTAAACTGCTTGGAAACACTATCAGGGCTTAGCTAAAATTGCAATTTACCTGGGAAATTGCCAAAAGGTGATTTCCAGCTCCTCTCCTTAGTGAGAACTATTTTGTGTGATGTAAGAATATGATGGTGCACCTCCCTGTCTATAAAAGCCCTGAGCACCCATTGGGCCTCAGGAAAGACCAGGCTGGACACCAGACTATTCACATCAACCCCATGCACTAAGGACTTCTCAGGTATGTGAGGGGATGGATCCCATGGCCTGGAATGGCTGGGAGTGCTCAGATTCATGCCATCTGGCCATTCCCAGCTCTGTTCTGCACTGGTTATGCCTCAACCTCCTCACTGCACTATTTTGTAATATAAATTAACTTGCAATCTGTACAATAAAGATTCTACAGTAAAAGTGCTGATTGTAACTGTAATACCTAATTTATTGTAATTGCAGGTTTTTTTCCAGTTTTGGGTTTTAGTGCTAGAATTGTCAACTATGCTTGAATATTTGCTGAATAGCCAATAAAGTGTTCAAGCCTGAAGTCTGGTGCTCTTCCTGCTGCTCTGACCTCCCTCCAGCCGAGGAGGTGAATTCTTTCCTGTTATACCCAAAATGTGGCCCAGTGCACGAAAAGACACCCATGAACAACTGCTGTCACCCTCTGCAGATGGAATCTACATGCTCTAGTGGCTAACCCCTCTGAGGAGCTAATTAAGTAGAAGAAGACGCAAAGTGGCAAAGATTCAGAATAGTAAAATAGTTAATACTGGTGACAATAAGGTTACTGTGATTACCCGTAGCTTTAAATCCTCACTCCGAGCATCAAAACGTAAGAGAAACGAAACAGAAACTGTGAAACTGATAGTAAATCATCTTTTAAGTTTTATTAAAAATCCTCAGATTCAACTCTGGTGCAACACCTGCCAACCTCTGGTAGCCGGTGTAGGATCCGATTCAATGCCTTTGTCAAATTTATGAGAATCTAATCGCATGGAAATTTGGAACTATTTCTTCAAAATTTCAGAAGGAAGATATCAAGGTGCATGAAAGCAGTTACCTGTTGTACGTTTCATATGCTCTTTTACATTTAAAATGCTTCCTGTTCTGGAAAGCCAGGGACAAACTTCAACCAAAAAGAACTAAGCGGAAGTAAACAACTGCTGATTTAGCATTTTTCTGCCTCAAAGGACTAATAGATGTCAATGGACTCTTGAGAATGAGAAAAAGTAAAAAATTAGATCAAAATCCAAGAACGTTGGAATAAGTCATCACAATTAAAGACGAGTAGGAAAAATCTATTAATATATTTAAACATTACACACTACATATTTAGCTGAACTGCTGCAATTACAATTCCCTTTCATTGAAGAATATGAGTAGTTCAAGAAATGGGCTTTATACCTATTCTTGCTGTATAATAAAATGTTTCTGTGAGACGGAACCCAAATCGAGTTTTTCCTAATGAGATTCTGTAGAAATACTACAGAATTTGTAGTAAAAATTTGTAAAAAGTGGTATTTGAACCCAGTTCCTCTTGCTTAAAAGTTAGAGTTGCTAGCAGAGCACCACAAAGACACAGGTAACAGAGAGAACAACTAAACGGATCTCAATTCAGAATAGATCTTCATAAGGAAAACTCGATTTGCGATGTGTTACAATGTATTCATGACAATTGAACAGTGTGATTGTATCTAATTAATAGTTTTAAAGCGTAGGTATTCCGCAGACTTCTATAAAACTGCTGATGGCATTTACCATAGCGTTACATAACTGCGCCTCCGGATTCAACATTGCGTCCAAATAACGGCAATAAATTATAATGATCAACAATGTAACATCTAATAATCAGCCGTTAATGGTAATGATTCAACATAAAGCGGTCCAGTGAAACATTCCGTGAAAGCTTTCTAAGCGTAATTGCGCAAGAGAAGAATTCTAAACAAAAATACCATCTTAACAGATATTGCAGGTAATTTGTTGCTGGCTCGTTAGAGTCAGCTTAGTGATTACTTAGGGGGGATCTCCTGTCCCAAGAGATTGATGAGCCTTTTGCAGTTTTATCATAATTAGGCCTAGTTTAAGCTGAAATTTGTTTACACAGAATGCTGTCATGAAGTCATTTTGCACGTGCCAGCAATTTGGTCAACGACGCAACGTCTTTCTTTATTGATGATAACTTTGTACTCTGGGAAATGACATGTAATTAATTCTGCCGAACCAATTAACGCGGAAATTAAATGACAAGTTATTCCATTGGAAAGGGGCAGATGAAGCAAGCACTGCACAAAATTGTTCGCTATTGTATCATCCGAGTTGATTGTTGACAGTTGATACAGTTTCCATCAAATGCTACTCTCTCGCACCAGTTTTCAGTAATTGGCTTTAGATTCTGTAGGTTACAGAATCATAAGAGAACTAAAATAATCCAGAAGCAAAATGCTACCCCCACTTGGAAGTGAACCCAGGCACAGGCATCTCTGACTTTCATGTCCTGCATGCTACTGCCTGAGCTTAAATCCATATTTCCTGGAAGTCTCAGCCCCTTAGATCCTTATGTAGTCATGCTCTATTTATTCCAAAAAATTCTAAGTCCAAGAATCAATAGAGTATGACTACATAAGGATCTAAAGGGCTGAGACTTCCAGCAAATAGGGGAATTAGCTGAGTAGTAGCGTGTAGGACATGAAAGTCAGAGGTGCCTGGGTTTGCTAGTGGATTTTTTTAGTTCTCTCGTGATTCTATAGATTCTGTAGAATCTAATGCCCTTTACGGATAAACTCGATTGTAAAACTTCAACATTAAATGTGAAGTCATTTCATTGACCAAGCAGCACTAACAATCTTTTCTCAAAAATCAGAGCAATAGAAGTTCTAACACGCACAATGCTATTTTTGACATATTATTGACTGCAAAGGACAAGCCAAAAACTTTTCTTTTCTTCAATTTATCCAATGAACTGAAATATCTACATTTGTTCTTTCTCTTGCAGGATGTACCGTGTACCTGACGCTAGCGATGAAAATCGAGCTGCCGATGACGCCACTGACGTTCTGTAAAGTCACCATCACAGACTTCTTCATGGCCAACCTCGCCAGTACTCTGTTCATAATGAGCATGACGTTCGACAGATTCTATAGTATAATCCAGCCGCATAAAGCAGCTTCGTTTAATACGGTTAAAAGAGCTAAAAAAACTATCGTTTGTATTTTAATATTTAGTATATCGTTTAATGTTCCGCACATTTTCACGACGTCTCACATTGGTTGGTTGTGTCTACCGTTCGGAGATGTCCCCGTCATGGAAAAACCCGTAGCGGAATTTTACTACTGGTTGTCCTTCACTACTCTATTTATTATCCCGTTTTGTTCTCTGTTAACGATGAATAGCTTTATTATACATACGTTAAGGAACCGGTTAAATCTACAAGAAAAACAGGGTCAGAATGAGGGTCAAGGTAAGGGTCAAAGTCAAGGTCCTAAACTGAAAACTTCCGACAAACAGATCTTCGCCATTTTACTCCTGGTAACCTTCGCGTTCATGATTCTGACCACGCCTGGTTACCTGTTCTTTCTGGTTAACTTACTAGTAGATTTCACAACGTCCCCTAGGCTATTCGCCGGGTACCACCTGTTCACGAACGCTGTTCAAAAACTTCACTACACGAACCATGGAATTAATTTCTTTCTGTACGTCATATCCGGTCAGAAGTTTAGAAACGACCTGAAACGTCTGTTTGGTATTGAGGACAGCCAGACGAAGGAGAAGTCCAATTCTTCCAGTAACAATGATTTCGATACTAAGATAACAACTATCGAAATTAGGAAAGAATCTTTACCAGTGGCGGATCCAGAATTTGCCAGACGGGGAGGGGAGCGTTAACCCACAAGGTCACACTGGGTCACACTGGTGACCCTTTCGATCCGTCAGTGATTTACGATTGATTTATATAATTTAAACAACATTACCTTTTTGGTGATGAACTTACAAAGTTTACAAATTTGGTGAAGCAATGATTAGGTTCAGTGGAATTTCAACATTTCTTCTGAACATAGCAGGGGAAGTATTTAAAAACTTCAGCGATATGTTCATGCAGGTGACGAATAACAGCCAAAATTTCTCCTTCATTGTTAATCTGGTGTAACTTGTACCGCACTTTGTAATTTTTTATTTTCACATGAACTAAGTGTAAATGTCCATTTTCCTTTTACCTACTCTACCTTCCCAGCATTTGTATTATTGACTTAAATTTCTTGTAAACACCAATGCTTCTGTATCAATTCACATTCAACATTTATTGGGGGACAATTTTATCCTCTTTTGTAAAGTCGTATTTTATGTTGTAAAATTTATATCTGTCAACAATTACTCCACATTTTTTTCTTTTACCATTTTTAATGTTAATTTCATGTTGGATTTTTCAATGTTTTTTCAAAGTGATAAATCAAATGCACCATCAGGCCAGCCGTTTTTAAATAAGATATCAACAAACATTATTAAGCATAACATTTACAAGTGCTAAATACATAGTTATCTTCTTTGTCGAGAATCTCTGTTGTTTGTTGTTGTGCTAAGTTGTTTATCTTGTTTATAAACAAGATAATTACCTTGTTTATCTTATCTTATCTGCCTGTAAACCAGTTGATCATGAACAAGCGTGATTCCAAAAAAGTCATCTTTTAATATTCTAGCCCACAGAAATGAGTAAAGGAGATTTAACCCATTCAAGTCCTTGCTCTTTGCTCATTCATTTCTTCAAATACGAAGTAATTTAAATCAGTGAACTCGAACTATTTGAAATAGCGAAATGAAATGCCGATGATATGATCGTATAGTGTACATAAAAATACTTATTGGTGGCTCGTCAATGCTAACTATGTGGTTGACGGACGGTTTTTTGGTCACTTATTTGGGCACTCGAGGGGACATCACGTGTCAAGGGGATACTCACGTGTCGAGTTGACATTCACGTGTCGAGGGGACATCCACGTGACGAGTTGACATTCACGTGTCGAGGGGACATTCACGTGTCGAGGGGACATTCACGTGGATGAGTCACCAAAGTGAAATTCTTCACATGATCTTCTGGTATCAAAAAAAGGACTTGATCGCTGAAGAGAGTCACTGTTCAAAGATGATGGGGGAATCACACAATAACTGTTTTATTTGTTTCATTCAACTACCAAATCGCTACCACTAGCAATGAAGTGAATTTTATTTTAAAAACGTTCAAGTGTAAATATTTGTTTCTCCGAAGAAAAATATTGACCTTTTTGCTGTTCAAAAAGTCTTATTTAATTTAATTCACAAAATAATATGGATCGTAACTCACATAAATGTATTTATAATTGTAAACAAAATAATAATGAATAAAATTGTGGTGAAACCAAGTCATGTCTTTGGTAGACTCTGACACGCTTGCTTCAGATTGACACACGTGGTGTTCCAGTTGATGCGGTGGATGTGACGTAGCGACCACGTGACGTCATGTTCTTGAAATTTCACGCACGTCAAAAGAGAATACAGTGCACTGGAAAATTGAATAGATGACTGTGTTATATATCCAAAAACAAACAATGCATTCTCGGTTGAGATACGTTTTGGTATTCATAATTCCACAACGGCGGTGCGGTTTTCTATTGGTGATATTATTGGTGATATTATATTATGATCAGCTTAATCCCATCTTCATACATGATACTATAGTATCACATCAGCTTAATCCCATCTTCACACAGCTATACAGTGTGCTTAGAGTACCAGATCAGCACAATTCTGCACACAGCTGTAGACTGTGCTGAGAGTATCAGATCAGCTCAATCCCATCTGCACATAGCTGCAGACTGTCCTGATTTGTTTGATGTTTCTTTGGGGTGTAGTAGTTAACCAGCAATCAACATTCAAAACAGATTGCAAAATTTCAGCAAAAGGATAATCCAAAGGGCATACTATCTGGGAAGCAAAGACAAAGTTTGGCACAGACCTGTTAGATCTGTCAATCTGGCAGAATTTGCTTGTTGCAACAATTAAAGACGAAGCAGGTTATCCAATCTTAACCAATCAGCAAACCCAGACTGTAAGATATGTTATTGAACCCAGTGTGACATTAGTAAGGACAGACATGATTGGCACATTTTGGCGGGTAACAATGATAGAATTACAGAAACTTAAATCCGAAGTCTCCAGAAATATTTTAGGAAGACCTGCTATCCGAAATGCTAGTTAAAACAGTGTTGTGAGTTGCAGTGGTCTGGCTCTTCTGTGTTTTAAATAAATTTAAAAGATCAGTTCTAAACTTCTTTCCTGATAAAACATAAAATATAAAATTGATTCCATATTTGAAGTAATATAGCTTTTGCCCAACCTTATAAAACAGATAAAAAGCAGCGTAGTCTTTTGGGGTTTTACCCATCTCTGCAAAGTTAATATAAAACACCATGACATAAACTGGAGTAGTTAAAATTAAAAACCCAAAAGTCACAAGAAGTAACATCGTTATTATTTGTCTTTCTGAACTTTTGAGTTTAGAGGTCTGAACTTCACTTTGACCTTGACCCTCTGACCTCATTTGGTCATTGAACTTTGATGACCTTTTAATTAAAGTATGTATGATCACACAATTCATTGACAACAGCAAAACAAACGGCAAAAGGAAATTTAAAACAGTAGTAATCCAGAAATAAAACTGACCATAAGAATATCTCATGACAGCACCATAAGGGATACATTCTCTCCCATTGATAGTTGTAGTAAAAAAATGAGGTATTTCAAAGAGAAAAGTAAAATTGACTATGATTGCTATGGTCATTTTAGCTCTTTTAACCGTATTAAACGAAGCCGCTTTGTGAGGTCTGATGATGCTATAGAATCTGTCGAACGTCATGCTTGTGATGAAGAGGACACTGCACATGGTGGAAGATAGAACAACGAATGTGGTGAGTTTACAGTACCAGTCCTGGTCCGGAGGCATGTCGATGTTATGTCCCGCGTTAAGGTATCGAAACAAAGCTGCAAATATAAAAGAGGTATTCAATTAAGGTACGCTGTCTTCCAATTATAGATCTAGTACATAAGCAAATCAGAGTACGCTATAATTAAGAGATCTGTCAGAAATAAAATGCAACTTTTAAGAAATTGTCACAATTAAAATTTTTAAGTTAACTATTATTGTAGACTGCTGAACCCTGCAATAACCGGTATACTTCATTGAATGAATAGCATCTACAACAACAAGGAGTGCAAATCCACTCTCCTTTTCACCTTGGTGTAATGACTTCATCAGATTCACCTTTAGTGCGACACCTGCTGACCTATTGACGGCCAGAATTGCATCCAAGACTTTTTGACCCAGATACTTGCACACAAAGGTGTCCCTCAACCATGTTTTCCTATATTTCCTGATTTTCTCCAAGAACATGGCAGAATTCTGCCAGCATTGACATACAATGGGTCGCACCCATTGAATGTCAATGCTGCCAGAATTCTGTCAGGATTTAGGAAACATAGGAAAACTCGATTGTTCCACAAATGATGTGATAGGTAAATTGAATGAATCCACTTAAGTTTACTCCAAAGTTCTCACCTATAGATAACGTTATTGTATCCGTGACAGCTAACACAGATATATACACGGAAAACGACATGTATCTATTGTGTGGTTGAATCATCACCTACAAAAAAGGCATCTCTAAATAATACATTGAATTCAACATGAAAACTTGAAACAAACAATTATGTATAATTTTATTCTCTTACCAAGAAGGAGAGGACATTCCCTGTGATACCCACAGGAACAAGTACTGGAAAGAATCCTTTATTTATAGCCACACCTGGAAAATAACCTTGAGCTAAATAATTCTGCTCTTTATTTATGTGTTACTTCGGTTGAATTTCTATCGTAATACTATATTATTCGATATTGTCACAAAAGGGATACGTCAGACTGGTTTAAAGACTCTTAAGGCAACTTTCTATTCATCATCGCAAATGACTAATTTTGTGAATGATGAATGAAAGTTGTCTTAAAAGTCTTTAAAAGAGTTAATAACCACTGCCTTTGTTGATTCACAAAATTAATGTGTTATCCACCTTCAGTCTCGAACAACATTAATTTATTAACTATTACATATTTGGTAATTAAAGTACGAACACAAGTAAATTCTCTGAAATAATTTTCACTAGTCCAATTTATTTTGGAGAATTTACAAGTGTGGGTTTGCTTAACAAGTTCAAAGAATTTATAAGGAAACCTCTGTTCATGTGTTAATTATGATTAAACCCCTATTAGCATGTTAACCATTGTTCTTTTTCGTGGATTATTGGCCATTAACAACCAGTTGAAGAAGCTATTGTCTCTCCTGTCAGGGTGTAAATAGATTAACACAGTCAGACCCATTGCAATTTACCTCCTTTACTCCCATAATATGACGGTTAATTTTCAAGGAACACTGGGTCTTCCATGTATTAATCTATTCTTCACCAAAATAATTCATGCTTACCATAAATAGAGGCTTCCCTTAAAGATCTTTAATGGATACCTACAGGCTGGGGATACGTAGATGAAAGTATTCTTGAACATACAATTTAATTCTAGAAATATCTGTTACACTTGTCATGACTAAATTTTAAATCTTGTTGATTAATATAGCAAACAAAAAACATCTTCCAGGTTAAAAGAAAAATAAGTTTCTTTCTTGCTGACTGGTAAATGTGTTTTGTTGTGAAAGATTTATTTTGGAAAATGGAAGGTTTCTTAAAATTATAATTTGTGTACTGCTGACTTTACTTTGTAACAGTCCATGCACATTTCCTGTATTCATGTGCTCCGCCTATGCTATCATCCCCCTCATTTTTAGACCCTGCATTTTCGCGAAATTCCGAAAAACGCGAATATCTCCGTTAATAATACGAATTTGTATTGACGAGTTTGTATTTGTATTATCGGTCGTACAGTGACGAATTAAGTCTCAGTGGACTCGGATTTTCATGCTGATTGACTTAATATGGATCAATTTGTATTGACGAATCAGCATCTAGGCTGTAAAGTCGAAAAACTGCATTTTCGCAAAATTCCGAAAAATGGAAAAACGCAAATATCATAATAATCGCATAATAATCGTCGTGTGGCAACGTAATAGGAAACAACGGATGCGGAATTTCATGATACACAAATAGTTTAAGTACATGTGCGCAATCCGGGCACTTCTTCTGTCCAAAAATAGCGTTTTTCTGAAATGGATGATAGATGCTGAGAGCAAAGACTCTAAATGAAAGACACGTGAGATTACATCCCTATTCCATTTTCGACTGGCCATGCGACTTTTTCCTATTTAAAATTCGTCTAATTAATCTACTTAGACAACAAAAAATAGTGTAATATTAAAAAGACTTTTGTGAGGTTTCAACCATGGAATCTACTGATCAACAGTCAGGCTTGCTAACCATTCAACCAAAGTGTCAACTGTGACTGAGAGACACAGAAAACCTTGCAACAGACTTCAGCCATGCTTGACTGGTTCTAGTTGAATTCATCTAATTCATCCAATTAAACGAATCTAATACAAAATAGGAAAAGCACGATTGCTTTAGTTCGAAGCATCTAAGAAAATGACCACGGCAACAACATTTCTTGAAATGGTTTAACAAATATCTGAATAAAAGAAGAAGAGAAAATGCACCCTCCAAAAAGAGTTTCTTTTATTTCCATTTTTTGTGATAGGAATAAATTTGTGATTCATTGATCAGATGAAACATCAAATGGTGCGCAGTGATTTTTGGCTAGGATAATTTGTTGATCCCCCAACCCCTTCTCCCTCACCTCCAAAGTTGAAAAGTTGAAACTCCACTCCACATTCACATAACACTTGTCATTTCAGATGGCTTTTTGAAGACTAAATATATATTCTTATTGTCATAAGGTGTGTGGAGGGCAGTAAGTAGAGGATTATGTTAAAAGAGTATATTGAGGCTATATTGAGGCCCTATATTGATGCATATAGGGTTGTGTAATGTCTGACTGGCCTCCTGTTACCTTGTGGTGGTTATTTTGTACCAATCTGTCTGTGGCCTGAGTGTAGGAGACACATAGACCAATCAGAAATGAGTGTGATGACATAATGTCTGGTCTGAGTACTGTACTCACTTCAAACATATCCCTGCCCATGTCCTCTTGTACTTACTTTATATTGCTTGGAAACAGGGATTAAATTATAGTAAGTTTGTTCCATTACCTCAGATAGAGCTGGAGGGTGTCCTCTAACTCCCTCCCCTGTAAGGAACTACTTTCTGTGGAGTATGAATACTATGGTGACACTACATTTCTGTAAAAAACCTAAGACAACCATTAGGTTGGACACTAGACTATTCACTTCCCCCACACAGAGGAACTGCTCAGTTCTGGAGGGTAGTGACAACCTCTGGGCCCAGTGAGACTAAAACCATCACAATAGAGAGCTTTGGGTCATTCTGAGCATTCTCACTGACTGGATGACCCCTTCCAGTGTCACGACTGTTAGACTCCACCACTCATTGAAGATAAGTTATTGTATCTCTGATGAAAAGTGTACAACAAAGTATTCAATCATGAAGTCTAGTGTATTTCCTTGCCCTTTGAACACCCTCCTGGTGGGTCATCAAGGAAGAAGCTCTACCTTTACCCAAGTTGTGGCATGAACTAAGAACTCCCATGAATAATTGCTGTCACTCCCGGGGAGAAGAAACCTGATTGGTCTCGTGGCTGACTGAAGGGTGTTAGGAGTTGGCTAAATTATAATATAAAAGCAATATTGGTGACATTATTTGGAAAACATCCTATGGCAAAAATCAAGAAAATTACACATTTCTTGTTCATGTTCGACTGTAAGGGTGATAACATGCAGCTTGAAACCACAGGTAGTTGGGTACCGACACTGCTAACTGAACAAAGGAGAACAATCTTACCAATTTTGTACATAATATATGACGAAGCCAATGTTTTGAAGTCTGTACCGTTATTGTACGTATTATCCGTGGTTGCAGTTATTACTTCCATGACTTTAATAGATAAGAGACATAAAATTCAGCTAAAGTCTGGCAAAAACAATTTTACTAATGCACGAAGACAGGTTTCTGATATTCAAAGAGATGCCTCCCACAGACTCTCTATCTGTTGTACCATCCTTTACGGAAATGTTGAATATTTCTTGACGTAGTGTTGATTGAAATTAAAATCACTTTGCTCGAAAAGGGTTTGATTATTTCACATTTGTAAAGTATCTTTGAGTTTTCCTGATTTGGATTTCATCAAATTTGATTCTAATATTAAAATCTGTATATATCTTGTTTGAATTACCTCTTGCAATCAAAATCATTGATCTGTCAAATTATGCAGATAACGTTCTTTTTCAAGCACCCGTTAAGAACATTAATTAAAAAAGCATTAATTAAAACTTGGTTACCATCTTATCAACATTAATATTTGTAGTTACAGGAGTGTCTGACTAGTTTGTAAAAAAGTGATCCGATAATCTTTTCTCCAAGCCTGCAAAGAAAATTAAAGAGATTGAAGCACCCAAGGTCTGTTCACACAGTAGATTCTACGATTTGCGATTGCGATTAATTTTGCTTGTAATGGACTACATAGGAGATGACGAGGTATTGCATAGTGTTAACACCTCCATTGAGTCCAGCACAAGCCATTTGTTGCGATAACCAGAATTGCTGTCGTAACTAGAAAAAACGCACAGTGTGAATGAACCTTTGAATGTTTTTAAACAGACGCAATTTATGTAATTACCTTAAAATGTCATTACAAAATTTCAACTTTATCCCTGATTTTTTCGGAAAATCTCAAACCTGATTTTATTGATCCTTTTTGAACATCCTGTGAAGATATTAGATTTTATTCGGAGTTTAATTGTAGTCCTTAAAACAAATGTGGTGTCTTAATTAATGTTTGTCAAATGTAGATCAGGCAACACAGGCTGGGTGTGTCTTCTTCTTAATTAAAACTGGATTAATTCGTATTAATTCGTCTTTTAACATGCGAGATTATGACAGAAAATTATTATTTGATCACATATCCTGTAGGTGACTTTGTGGAGGGGATGACTCCTCTCCATCCAGTCACACCGGACTGGGATCTTCAAGGATCTTCCGTGTGTAGACGCAATTGGGAAATTCATAGAATGATGACACAAGTGTTTGGTCTTCAGTTTGCAACTGGTTTCCATCTATTTATTACTGAATCACTGACAACTATGAATTTTACAGTTTCAAAGGCCTAAAGTACATGTACACACAATGAAGATAAAAGAAAGAATGTGACATTATCTTTAATTTAAAAGCCCTTTTATAAGGAACGGTCAATCCAATCATAATTTGTTGCATTCCATCACACATGATTAACCTTCCATGCCAACTCCGTGTTCCTTCGAACCTTTGCTCGGTCACCTGCAACGAAAAGAACTCAAACGGACCTCTCAATGCTGTAAATGAGCCTTCACATCTGCGATGCCTTGAAGTGTTGCGGTTGCCTGAGCTAATCGGACAAGAAATTACTGAAAGTGGGCACCTTTATTATAATTAGGCCAACTTAAATCTGCAGTCATTGGTGGGAATTTGTTTACACAGAATTCATGACGTCATAAATGTCAGATATGCAAATGTTCAATGACGTGACATCATTTTGCAATAGTTGGGTCAACTGTAGGCATCATGAAACCATTAATCATTGGTTCGCACAAAAGTTCCCGTTGATATAAGCGTAGGTGTGAAGAAACCTTAAGGGGATTGCTGCAAACTAAAACTGTGTGACTTTTGAATCAGAGGGTAAAATGAACACAACAGCTGGCCTGTTGCTTGGTAAAGTGACGTCAATTTCACAATGACGTTGTGATGTGATATAGTTTTCACAGATTTTATTGTTTTTCTCTTTGAAGTACAGTACATTAGATAATATCAAGAAAAAGATAAGTAGTTTAACATTTTACAAGATTTCTGGATCAACAATCTAATTTGACATTTTACAAAAGAATTGCTGTTATCCTTGGAGGAATTTTTTTAGTATTTAATTCCAATTTCTACACCTTCAATGAATCAGAATCTGGCTGATGTCATTTTCAAAATCTACAGGTCAAGAGCTTTTAAACAAGGTATAATTTGTCAAGTTTGATTCAGTAGAAGTCTCTGAATCCAAGACTTTATGTTATACCTGAACCTGTCCCAGAGGTCTCCCAGAGCTTTCCTGGAGCTTTCCCAGAGCTTTCCTGGAGCTCTCACAGAGTTTTCCTGGAGCTCTCCCAGAGCTTTCCTAGAGCTTTCTCAGAGCTTTCCTGGAGCTTCCCAGAGCTTTCTCAGAGCTTTCCTGGTGCTTTCCCAGAGCTTTTCCAGAGCTTTCCCAGAGCTTTCCTGGAGCTCTCTCACAGCTTTCCTGGGGCTCTTCCAGACCTTTCCTGGAGCTTTCTCAAAGCCTTAACAGAGATTTCCTAGAGCTCTCTCAGAGCTTTCCCAGAACTTTCTTAGAGCTATCCTGGAGCTTTCCTAGAGCTCTCCCAGAGCTCTGCCAGACTTTTCCTGGAGCTCTCCTGGAGCTTTCCCAGATCTTTTCCAGAGCTCTCCTGAAGCTTCTCACAGCTTTCCAAGACCTTTCCTGGACCTTTCCTGCAGCTTACCTAGAGTTTTCTTGGACATTTCCTGGACCTTTCCCAGAGCTCTCTTAGAGCTTTCACGGACCTTTCCCAGAGCTCTCCCAGAGCTTGCCTGGAGCTCTCCAAGAGCTTTCCTGGAGCTCTCCAAGAGCTTTCCTGGAGCTTTCCCAGTACTTTGTCAGAGCTTTCCTGGAGCTCTCCCAGAGCTTGCCTGGAGCTCTCTCAGAGCTTTCCTGGAGCTTTCCCAGTACTTTCTCAGAGCTTTCCTGGAGCTTTCTCAGAGCTCTCCCTTGTTCTTCATTCTCATTGGTTGGCTCTCCATCACCCAATGCCAAATGCTAAATTTTGACCAATCACTCTTCAGAAAAGTAGGTCTGATTATCATTGCACCGTCCCATTTACGGTGCAGCCATTCGCATACACATCTTGCACATCTAGGTTGAGAGCCCCACAGGGATCTA
>JBCAUG010168372.1:0-20090 GCA_038406175.1 Haplosyllis leylae | reverse complement strand
TTTGGAATCCCTGAATTAACTGAATTCCCCGAAATAGGCCAGCTCAAGTCCACCAGTATCCTCCTATTGTCCCCATGCTTCTTTGGACGTGTGGACATAGGGGATATCCCTGTCACCTCCAATGGAAATGGTGATGTTACGTATGGTCCCATTAAACTGCCCAGTTTCAGTTCTTTCTGAATGTATGTAGTAATCTGCTGAGGGTATTTTGTGGCTGTGGGGTGATTAATCCAAGTCTGTGATATTGGGGAATTATCCCTATTCAAAGGCCATCCATACCTCAAGAATGTGGCTACCTGTCTGTCGAATGTAGATTCACATAGGCTGTCAAACAACCGAATATTCCAATTACTTCTAATTGGTATCCTTAAACCCATTGCATTCATTCGACCATCCTGAATCAACAAATTCACGATTCTCACATCCACATCAAAACCGTCTTGTGTTTTCTCCTGTACTATGTATGTTGGTTTGATTTGATGATTATTCTTAATTACCATACTATTCGCTTGACAATCTTGTTTAATTGAATGTGTAATTATGTCACGTGACTTGCCCCTCACTCCCTTCCCATTGACAGACAGTTTCTGTTTCAACTGGCTATCATTTATATCACCCTCCTGATGTATTTCTTCCTGTATTTCTATTCCTATTTCAGTTTGTTCTTCACCCTGCTTGTCCCCCATCATTAGTACCCTAACTACTTTTTTGCTCCACAATCTATTTCGGCATGTTCTTTCCTCTTCTTAGACGTGGACCAACATGTTGCGCATATGTGTAGCACTGGTACCATGGGCTCATCAGGCTTCAATTGTACCATATGTGGGGCACTTTGGTCACATGTCTTCATCTGGTATGACTTACACCAATATATTTCTGGTGATTTCTTACTGTTGATTTTATCTATGTTGCTAGCTTGTACTTGTATATTACCACCACCCACTGTCAGTAGCATGTTTTCAAAAGCTGTAAAATCATCATTCCAATTACTCTCTCCAATTTCTATTTCTTCCATAATTCCTTCATACAAGTTTCTAACTGCTACCCAATTCTTGGTCCTACATACCCAATGTGCAATAAGACTCAATGTTCTTGTTCTGCCTAATGCCTCACTGTCCTCAATACTAATCATGTTCTGTATAATTCGTGATTCTCCCACCACAAACTGATCAAATTCTAAATTGTCAAATGTTGTTCTCTTCAAGTATTTTTTCATGACTGCCGTATGTGGCCAGGTTTCCTGCTTTTGTAAATTAATGTTCACTTTCGCATATTTACCCGATTTGACTTTTTGTTTGTTCTGATTCTGACATCCACACTCCCCCATGAGCCCTTCCCCTTGTTCATTATCATGTTTTATATTATAATGTTCATGTTTACACTTACTGTTCGTATTATGCTGCCTGTATGCCATACTTCTTGTGTTATATGCTATCTCATCTTCTTCCGTCAAGTCTTCTTCTGTTCTCTCTATTCTCTCTGTTCTTCTCCAAAAATGTTCTGGAACCACACCTAGTTTCTTTAGATGTTTAACTCCGCTGTTTGGACATGTCCCCAAATCAGGCCTGGTCCTTTGTTGTGTTATCTTCCCTTCTTTCCTTTCCGTCTTTTTCTTCTGAATTATCCTCATCACGTGTTGCTGCATGTCTGCGGCCTCGGCTTGACCACTATTGTACCCATGCCCCAGCACAATAGATAATCCACATACCATCTGTTGTTTATCTTCCATGTGTGAATGCTGTGAGTGTTGCGATACCCAATCTGCCGTTGTTTGCTCAGCTGTGCATTGTCCTATATTACGTAACGTCATGGAGGATTTCCCCTTGCCTTTCTTTGTTTTTGCATTTCATTTGCTTTTGGCAGGATTTCTCCCTTTAGCATTCAAAATAACCTCATCGTCCTCACTATCTTCTGCCAACAATGTTTCATATTCCAACATCTCTTGAGCCTCCATTTTCTTCATCCTTTTCTTTTCCATTTCATTTTTCTTTTGTTCTATTATCCTCTGATTGTGTTCCAACACTCGTTCCATCTCTCTTTTTTCAACTGCCCATTCTTGTCTTCTCGCCTCTTCTCTCCTTTTAGCGATATTGTCTCGTAAATTCATCAACTCCATTGTACGTGCCGCTCTCTTTGCCCTATCCTCTGCCTGTTGTTTCTGTTCCTCACACTTTTGTACTTCAGCCTCATATACCTCTTGCTTCTCTAAATTTGGTGGTAAACCCACCTCTTCCAGATCATTTGTTGGGTCCTGTCCACCCTTACCACTTCCTTTCCTTCCACTCCTACCTTTATACTTCTTATCACTCAACTTGTCCAGTTCATGTATTTCTTTATCTTCACTGTTGGTGGACTCTGATCCTCTGCTACCCAACCATCTATCTTCTTCGGTGTCAAAATCCCCTTGCCATGAATCGACAGTCTCTTCTCCTGATCCTTGTACCATCTGCCTCCCATGCTGTTCTTTTTTCTTCTTACTATTTACCACTTTCTCACTCCTGTTGGATTTTGTCAATTTCTGAGTTCTACGTGATACCCGTGACACATTTGATTTCCTATCTTCTTCCATGTTCCCTGTAGCCAACTTCTTAAAGTCTGTAGCTTTCACTTTCCTTCCCTTGGCCATGGTAATAAATTGCCCGGGATGTGCCATTCACTCCGTGGGTTTTCCCCTTTCTTTCACGGTTTACCGTGTACTACTTGGTGAGCACAACATTCCTGAGCACACGTCCTTTCTGTCCAGTGTCCGCAGAGCAAGTGACTGACCTTTAACTATATACACATAGTCGGCTGTAATTCCACGCATATCCCCAGATGGCGATAAGCTACACCATTTTTTAAAAAGATATTTTCTGATCTAATCCCCCCTCCGCCCCCGCGATTCATCTAAAATTCCTGGACTTTTTCCCGATTTTCTGCTAAAATTTTAAAATTTCCCGACTTCAAAAATGGCTCTCCATTATCCAGCTATACATAAGATTCTGGCATGCACAACACGGTGTACAAAATGGGTGGACCCTACGGCTCACATGTCTGTGTATGCCGCAGCACACTGATTTATGAGTATGTTCCTTTAGCCTGTTGGAAAATAGGGGCACATCAGAATGTTAAACTTATTTTCTATTATTACCACCCGCATCCGAAGGATGGGGAATGTTTTCAGTCTGTTCACAGGGGGAGGTACCCAAACCAGGTCCAGCCGGGGGGGTGGGGGTACCCAAGACAGGTCCAGCCGGGGAGCAGGGTACCTCAGCCGGGGGGGGCAGGTACCTGAGCCAGGTCAGCCAGGGGAGTACCCCAGCTGGGGTAGGTACCCTGGCTGGCATGGGGTACCCCAGCTGGTATTGCTACATGGCGGGCGGTATGCCTCTTGCATTCACGCAGGAGGACTTTCTTGTTACCGTTGCTACTCGAAAACTTTAGAGACTTGCTGTCCAGTTCGTTGAGCCAAGGTGTCGCTTTCTACCTTCAGAAATGATTTTTCGGCAATGTTCTTTTTCGTAACTTTGAAGGCATAAAAATTCGGCTCAGAAGAAGATGAAAAGAAAATTACTCACTTCCAATTCTATCCGTTCGAAGTTGGTCTCGACTGGAATGTCGAATGTCCGGGTAACAACGGCATCGGTCGGTATGTCTAGATTCCACTCGTGCAACAGGGTGCGTTTGTTTCCACGGTAACCTGAAGATATTTTCAATTTTTTTTTTTTTTTTGATTACTGTGTCATAGCGAAACTTCATTTCTCACTAATTAGTTCATGTCTACAAGTTCAAGAGTTTGTCTGTCCGATCTTGAGGACACGACAAATATCACTGCCAAGGAATTCAGCATTAGATGGCAGATATCAGAACGAAGCTTAAAACATAAAGGCACAATAGATTAACAGCTAAATTCCAAGACACCCAACCGCCCGGAGGCTCACAAGCTAGTTATTCTTCAAACACACACACACACACACACACACCTCACACAGTGTGTACTCACCCGCCCCCATCCCACCCCCCCCACACACACACACACACACGCACGCAAACTGTACTCACCCCCGTATGTCCATCTTGGATCTTCTTCTGGTAGTCCTTGTGTCTTGTCCGTGTCGGCTCTGTAAGCGTCCCAACTCTGCCAGTAGTAGTACAGCACCTTGTACACTGCAAAACATCACTTTTTTTTAATTGATTTTTCAGCTTTTCCTCATATTTGTCAACAGAAAATTAGAAAATACAAGGACAATCTGATTCGTAAGAGATTTGCACGAATTCGAAATAAAATATATTGTCCATCTTTTTGAAAGGATTTGTGCGCAAAGGATGTCTACC
Source organism: Haplosyllis leylae (assembly GCA_038406175.1). Taxonomy (NCBI): domain Eukaryota; kingdom Metazoa; phylum Annelida; class Polychaeta; order Phyllodocida; family Syllidae; genus Haplosyllis; species Haplosyllis leylae. The sequence goes on along the minus strand of JBCAUG010168372.1, from coordinate 15,776 downwards.
GCATTAAGATCGTGTCTGGGGCTTGATAGTGTTACACCTGCTTACCCTTGAGGTTGAGCGGAAGTCCCTGTCCCATCCGGTCCTTCAGCATTTCCGGTGTGGCCGATGCGTCCTCAGTGTCCTTCACCTCAACCTAATAATATGTAATAATTTTAGCAAAGCCGTTCGCTTGAGACACAGGTGTACTTTTTGTATTCTTTTGGCTTGTGTACTGTTTTTTATCATAAAGTACTTCTGTCAAAGTCCCTTATCTAGGACCATTGTGCAACTATTCTGAATTTTGTAATTTTTTTTCCAATCCTTTCGTAACGATCGTCACAAAACAGTTGCCCAAACAAACAGTTGTGCTGAAACATATGTTCAATCTGACTAGAGATTCTCAATGTTTTTTGATAACGGAAGAAATAAAGAGTTTACTATAGCTTGGAAGGGAAGTCCGGGCTTGAAGTTCTTCTCCATCTGCTGACTAAACTCAAGATTCAGTTCCTGGAAAAACATCAAAATATACGTAAATCTATCTTCTTCTTTTATGTAAGTCACTTTTTGAAAAGCACTTTAGTTGCTGCGTGGTGATTCCGAGTTCTACTCCTGCTTTACGGGCTGACCGTCGTACCCCATTTCGCTTTGCAGGATTAACGATTCAATCATTCCCAGCTTTAAGATGAGAAACGTCTGTCTTTTGACATGACCTAAAGTTTTACTCTCTATCGAATGGAATTTTATCAGACCAGGTGGTCCCCGCCTGAAACTAACACCGTGTAATGACTCGGCATTGGTGTAAATTCATGTGCGTAAAAAATGATATCATTATGTTACATTAGTAACAATAGACTAGTTGCGATGCCAATTCCTGCTTCTGGCAGACGACGTTGCTAGGGAAACTGTGGACACATTACCTTCATGATGAAGTTGACCTTGAACTCCCCGGGGATGGTTTTGCCCGTCGCCTCCTCAGTAACGTTCGCCCAGATATTCAGCACCCTGCATGTGGGGAAAAATTAGCAAAGAGTGAAGGGAAATCTAAAATAACCTGCATGTAGTAATCAGACCAAGTAATCAGACTGGCGTGTTCCAGCTTATTTGTCCACTAGCTGGAACCACAAATTATTGTTCCAACTCGTTTGTCGACGAGCTGGAACATTTCGGGCCCAGGACTCAAACTGAAACTGAAAACTCAATCTGAAACTGAGATGCATCGATCACACGAAAATGAGACCAAAATGGTTGCAATGGAAGGGGATATAATCACCAGTGCACCTACAAACTTTTGGACTAAAGCACCCTCCCCCAAAAAACATGCATGTCTGCCCCATGGAAACGCGTGCCTTGTGTGGATTTTTGTTAAGAATAACCTTCCAGTCTTAATAGCAGAAATTCAACTTTCTTCAAACAGTGTCATCTCACTTTATTCATTTTCTTAAAATGTTCATTCAACCATACTTCGGCATTTCAGAACGAATACTACTAGCATAAATTTGAAGCAGAGATATTAACAAGTAATGCCCATTTCGCAACTGGCCACATCAGTACCTTGACTATCAAATAAGGGACAGACCGGTGGATGTGCTAATGGACGTGTTTGAAGGTCCATTCACACTGTGCGATTTATGACTGTGATTTGTTTTTGCTTCTGATTGGCTGCATAGGGATTGGTGATGTTGCCCCAGTCGCACAATGTAAACTTTTGTATTGAATTATGTGTAACTCATTGGTTGCGACAAAAATAATCACAGCCGCAATCCCACAGATTCGTGAACAAATTCGACCCGAGGGGACATATTCGGGGTATAACTCATTGGCGGATCTAAGGGAGCGCCAGGGACGCATGCCCCTCCTCTGGGTACAATTTCTGTCATTTTCATGCAATGTCTCAGCTAATGGATAGATGAGCATTAATAAACACTATTTTATACTGAGTGAAATCGCACTGGTGTTCAAGAGAGTGAAGAAACCCCCGAGTTATGTCTACGTACTTGTGATTGAAGAGGTCGCTGATATCTCCCTGGTTGTGATACTGTCGGATCGCGTGTTCGAGGTCCTGCACCGGAGACTGCGGGGTCAAACCTTCTCTCTTCATTATCTAATGTGGAACGAGAGAAAACGAAAACTTCTTACCTTTTGGTCGCCATCCAACACACACACACATATACATACAAATTCAAATGACATTCGGCTTTATTTTATTAGCTGAGGCAAATCTGGAACCGCCAATGGTTCGTTAGTTTATTGCCATCTTTAATTTACGGCATATTGTTTGGGCAACGGAGAGTGTTGGTTAATAACGGGTTTATTTTCACTTACAGCATTGATGGACGGATAGAGGTAGTAGAGTTCCCACTTGGAGATTTCTATCTCAGCGCAACCCTTGTCAAGCTGCAATACAAAATCAATGAATCACGTGAAGAAAAATAATCAGATATATTCGGACTTCTTCTCACTTGATTTCAATGCGAAATTCTCAGTCAATTCTAAGCTCTATTTTTTCTCAAAAAATGAATTGCAAGTTACAGATATCATTTCTATGAAATATTAAAATGTTAGCATCTAGTGTTGGTATTTTAATCAAGAGAAAATTGTGAATTAGTATTTTGTAAATATTTCCGATGTTCCGCATGCATCTTGTCGGAAATGTTCTAGTGCAATTAAACGTACTTACAGACTAACAGATAGATAGGGTAACAGCTACAGGCCAAGCAAGGGTTAAATATTAGTCAATAATGAGTAAAGTGTAAGGGCCCGTTGCCCCCGGCGTCATCGTCAGTCAACGTTGCGATAACGATAACGAGTTGACTCTGCGTTGACGCTGACGCTCAGGGTAAACGGATCATAACACAAGTAAATATAAAGAAAATAAACAGAAAAATTAAAATGATTCAATCAACTGAAATTTGAAAAATGGAAATTACGGTTCACATGAAACAGTACATATTGGTGATTTTTCTTAATGAACTAAACAACGTAGAAACGATAAACGTTACGGTTCGTATAAAGCACTAGATCTAGTTGATCATCCTTTGAAAAGTAAAAATAGAAACATTAAGATTATTATTTATTTGCATGTGATGGGTGATATTCCTTTCCTAATATACAAGGTAGAAATATTGATATTATAACAGAAGTAGGTGATCTTCTTTGAAGGTAAACGTAGAACTACCAAGACGTAATCAGCAGGTGAAAGATTTTCGTTTGAAAATGTAAACAACTTGGAAACACTTTTGATAAACTTGTCCGGGAAATAGTAAGGCTCACAGAGGACTATTGTTCCGTGAAGGCCCATGCACAAGAGATCTGCGTCAGCGACAAAACTTTGATGCAACGAATGGGTTGCAAAGTAACAACTGGAGTCATTCACAAGAGTTGTGAAATCTTTGGCAATTTTCTAACAAAAATTTAATTCAACAACTGATCCAATAGTATATTGAACCAATACAATTCTTGCACCATGATCTATTTTAGGGAAAACTCGAATGTGCGACAACGACATCGCAACATTCATTGGTGGCTCGTTAGAGTCACCTCAGTGGTTGATTGACATTTTTTGCCCTGAAATTTTGGGCCCATGGTGGGGACCTATGAAGGCCTTTTTTCACTTAGTGACTGTACATGGGATGACAGTTCTATTTGCAGGTGGTGGGGACACCTGACCACTATATGTTGCAATCAAACTTTTTGTTGCCACAGGTGATGGAGACCCTAAACCTAGTATACAACATGCATCGCTCCCCTTCGCCCCCTTCGCTCCCCTTCGCCCCCTAGGGAGTGAACGAGCCACTTGGTGAAATTTTCACAACCTATTATTTGAAATTGCGCCAAAAAACGCAAAAAAAATGTCATTGACGCAGATTTCGTGTGAACGAGTCGATTAAAAAAAACGTGATGTCCGTCTGTAAAACGTAAACAAGCGGATTTAGATATTCGCCTCCAAACGTGATACTTTGTGACGTAGAACTGGGAATTTGTCACCTGTAGATGTTCAAGAGGAGGTGCGGGGCAGATGGGGATTTGTTCTACTTTCTTATAGCCCCATTGTCTGAGCGCCCAACGACCGATGTATTCTTTTTTGCCGGGTATGCGGCATTTTCTGCTCCAAAAATCTAGCCTAAGGCTCGTTTCTACGGTAACATTGCCTTTAATGTCTTTGCCGAAAGTGTACCTGCGTGCCAAAGAGGATCCGATTAAATTTTAAAATTAAGCGATATGTCTTATAAGATAGATGTCTGTGCATAGCAATCCTTTTCTGGAGGCCGCAGACTCCTCAGATACGGTTTTCAAGTGATGTCTTCCTATATATTTAGGAAGGACTCTGAGTCTCCAGCGCTCACTTCTTCGCCGGCACGCTCATTGGCGTTCCCTCGAAGCGCTGCAACCTTGGTGTTGAGTAACAATTATGCCCATCGTCGCTAGGTGATCACGCCCCGTTACACAAAGAATCGGGGATTGCAGTGATACCATGCCAGGACTATGGACGATGTTCATATCCTAATATGCCTTTTTCAAAAGTATACCCAGCAACAGATTCACTGATGGTACGTGACGATGGCAACTAACCCGTCGCTAATGGCAACTGAACTGTCGTAGAAAAGAAGGAATGAAAGATTTCGTGGACTTCATTGGAACATGCTCCCATGTTAACTGTCCAAAGGAATGATCGTAAAAGAAATGTTTGAATGGAGTGTTAAAATACAACAGTTGAAATTTTCAACAGGACAGAAATGCAATAAGAAATACACATAAAATAGAAAGTATCAATTCAAGTGTCTTAACAGCAACAACAACAACAACAGCGACAATAACAATTACAACTACAACAATCATATTCAGGGGAAAACATTAAAGTGGTTACTAAGGAAAGTGCAAACATTTCAAACGCACAACACACAGAACTCAAACGTTCGAATTTATGCTTCGTTCTCTTCAAGAGCATACTGCTTTGTTTACAGTGGCCAAAGGTATGCCTTGGTCCGCGATAACAATTGTCTAACACAATGCTTTGGATGAGGTTGATGATTCTTAGAGGACGAAGCATGAATTGGGCTCAGTCCTCGATCACCAATGGGTCAAAACGTCATGCGTTTTAGGGCTCATTTCAACTGAACGATTGCGATAACCAAGGTCAAGGTGACGTGGCAAACTGTGGATTTTTGAGTGGGAACATGGTTATAACCAAAATGAATGTTAAAGTGTTATTTGACTTTTGCTGACAGTCAATGTGAAATCCACTAAGAACGTTTTTGTTTGCAACATATCTCTTTCGCAATCGCAATCTACCAGTGTGTGCGAGCCCTAATGCGTTACCAAGGTACCTGCATGTTGTATGTTTCACTGGGGCAAGGGGTGCGAGGCTCGCAGATAGAGTTACTGGTACTGCGGTCCCAACGGCAGTACTGTCCGCTCCCGCACTGCCTCGACTCCCCGCCCTCCAGAGAGTAGTATAGGTACTGGCCCCCCTGCTGCCCGATCTCAAGGAACACCTTCGCCCGACCCTTCACGGGCTGACCGTACGTATATCTATATGAAACAGTAGGTGTTAAAAAACATTAGAACAAGGACTGAAGGGTTCAAAGAATTCTATAAAAATTTGCTCCTTGACTCCATGGCTCACTGTATGTTGATCTGTTTTAGAAAAGGATAGGTTAGAATTATTAGAAAAAAAATGCGAAAGACTAAATTGGTAAATGTCACATGCACTTCATATTCCAGAATGTTTATGCTGTTTCAAAAGTTTCCAAGATTCCGCGAATAATTTATTTGTGCGAAGAGAGTGGATCTGCTTCATTAAAATAGTGTTGGAGGTGGTTCACATTTAGCGACAGCGACCTCGGTGCGAAATGATTCATTATGTTTGACGCATTGTCGTCTTCACGTTCGCTTTCCTGCAATGTGAACCATTTCTAACAACTGAAGTTACATGACTGATCGGTTTGCGCACGCAAAGACAAATGCGTAATGGTTCTACAACCCTCGAAAACCATTGGAGAAGCTGAATGGCACGTAAATGATTTATGTGCCAGTTTAATGATTTGTCAGACACATAATTTCACAAAGTCATTAAACAAGCATATTTCCCTGTTTATACTCTTTTTTACACTACTGTACAATATTAGTCTTAAATGTGAAAATCCCTTACAAAATATATTTTTAAATAGATACATAATATTTCTTCGGTAGCCACTCTGAAATATTGCAGAAGCAAATGTTAATAAAAGTTATTTCATTTCATTACAGAAAGCAATCTTTGAAGGCACATTGCTTTTCGTTGAAGAGAATAGTGGCGAGGGATGTTTCGCCCTATAAGATCCACCAATACAATGATTAATGATTTCAAATGTTGATGGTGCGGTTCGATGAAAACAAAACAAAGCAGAGAAAGAGGGAAAACCTTGTGAATCCAATACAAAAATAGAGTTATTTCTGTTGGCATTTGACAGAATTAAACACTATTTCTTGTCTTCCACATAATCAGATTCATGGCATGCACCAGAGGCTCGCGAAAATAGTCCTTAATACAACGGAAGCTCTTAGTTCGCATCCGCAATGCGATGCGTGGCGATACATTTGTACCTCGATGTCCAGTTTAGTCCCAGGGCAGTGTGGCCAGGGGCGGCACTCTGACTGTTGCAGCTCGTCGTTCCAGCGGCAGAAGGAGGCGTCCTCCCCGCAGGCCACGATCTCTCCGATCTCGTCTTCGTACATGATCACGTCGCGGTATGGATCACCGACTGAGATCTCTACCTTCGCTTTCCCTTTGACATTCTTCCCGTATGTGTACCTGCGTGATGGCAGTGAGAACTGATGGGTTTTTTTTATTTTTGAAGAAAACAATAATGTAAGATTTTCCCGAGGACAACTGACGCGCCTTTAATAACGTCTTTGAGGAACGTCAGTTTTGGGCTGTAGACGATGGGCTCCTTCATCGCCTGCATGCCTTACCTCTTCGACTGAGACTTTCTTCCGTGTACTGTACCTGTAACAGGACGGTTAGGACACAAAAACTACCGTGTACTGGTGACTTAAACCTCAATATTAAAGTGAAAAATACTGCAGAGATTCACGACCTGGAAAATATCCGACTGGGAATTGAAGTCGCTTGAAAACCTTCGCCGTTGCAAGTCTTGGATGAATTATGAATTCTAAGTGTCCAAATCATTCAGTGGCAAACAACAATTGCTTCTGCTTTGTTTGCTATTTAAAGAATTTTCTGCATGCACTGTACGACGCCATTGATAACTTGATCAGTTTTCCCTCTCGTATGCATGATCCTGTTCGAGTGGTCTACATCCGAGTGTGGAATCCCCTTTACTTCTTCAATGCTCTCCTCTTTTTCCTCGTTGTGAATTCCTTGTGTAAGCTGCTCCTCTTTCCACAAAAAGATAAGAACTCCGAATTTTCGGGAAGATCTTCCGTATCGTTTCGTTCTCTCCATTTCAATACGTATAGTGGCACACGAGCAAAACCAAATGTAGTTTGAGGTGCATTAAAAAACATCGAAAACAGGGAGCACAGATGTGTATGAATTTGTTTTCTATAGTGAGTACGGCTTTTTTAAAATTCAAATAGCACATTATAAAATTATGGGCGGATTGTCTTTGGTGATCAATCTACAATACTAGAAGCAATTGTTAGTCTATAATGGAAATGGATGTTGAGTTTCTTCATGTGTAACATCAAAACGAAGAATCCCTGCTTGTTCATCATTGAAGATTGATGAGATATTGTGTTAAATTTAAGAAAATCATGGGTATGAAATGAAAACTTTGCTTGTCCGTGCACACCAAGAAATACAGTGAGGATTTTATCGTGACCGTAGGAGCAATGTTCCAATCAGATCTGTTGACACGAAACACATGCGGTATATGTCAACAGATAGATTGTTACAAGTGAGCTTATTGGCTGGACAGAATTACACACTATTTCTTGTCTTGCACGAAATTACATACATGGCATAAGCCAGTGCAACAGAATATTATTCGCAGGACAATCTCAAGAGGTTGAGAAAAAACACACAAAAAGGGTTATGACGTTAGGGGAAAAATCAACAATGTCGAAGAGGCAAGAGCGCTGTGCTGCGGCACGCTCAGTCATGGGTTTGAAACCCCACCAATATTTGTGGACACATGATCTGCAAGTACGTGGATTGAAAGGGCTCAGCCACCATGCTAACTCCCAATAGGTCAGCAGAAGTCCATTACACAAGGTGACAAAGCATCAAGCTAGGAATCCACCCTGGCTTTCAAACCCAGGCCAGATGTCACCATAAGTCCAAAACAAGAGTATCAGAGGTCCCAACAAAAACAACTTATGTCCTTCATTTTTTTTAAAAAAAATGCCAAAGAGGTTAAATAGCATTGGATGGTTTAAAAGGCACGCGGTGCGATACCTCGATGTCTAGTGTGGTCGAAGGGCAGCGTGGCCCGGGGAAACAATCTGAGCGGGCGAACTGGTCGTTCCATTGGCAGAAGGTATAATCCTCCCCGCAGCCCACGGACTCCCCAGCCTCACCGTTAAAGAAGATGACGCCACCGTAACGACCTTCTATGAATATCTCCACTTTGGTTTTGCCCTTGACAGCCTTGCCATAAGTGTACCTGTGTGATCATAGTTCAAATCAATGAGTTAATTACAAAATTAAGAAAGCTTAATGATAGTTCTTTCCCATTTTTGGGAACTTCGGTTCGTCTCTGCTTGATTTTTCATCGCCCGAATACTCATCTGCGTCCACATTTCGTCTCGTCTTCATCAAGAGGTAGTTAATGATCCTCAGTTTCACCTCGTGAGTGTCTCACCTACTTCACTACATGAAGATGTAAAATTTAAGTTAGAGTCAGTTGCACTTGAAAAGTATCTCTGCAAATGTGAACCTACTGAAGTACAACTGTTTTCTTGGTGAAATGACTGAGGAGATTGAGCAGAAAAAGAACGTGCGGAATGCAGAAAGCCGCCACACCAGGGGTTAGAGATCTACGGAATAGTAGTATCATCCCAGTAAGGATAGCAGGCGTCGGTGTAATATTGTGATACCTCTACGTCCAGTGTGGTACTGGGGCAGGGTACATCAGGAGTACAGGTCTCCTCTCGAGTGTAGGGGTCATAACCACAGGAACCCAGCCCGCCACAGGCACCGATATTTCTGGTAAGGGGATCGGCGTAGTAGAGGCCACTGCTGTACGGAAAAGAGATAGAGTACTCCACCTTCGCCTTCCCCTTGACGTCTTTTCCGTAAGTATACCTAAAGTGATGATTAAGATTAGATTTTTTTCTATTTTTTTAAAACATTATTTTCCTGGGAACAATAGGCCTACTGCGGTGGTATATCAATCACACGTTTTCACATATTCATGAAAATTGAGTCATTCTACAACATAAGAAGAAAACTTTAGTACATTGACAATTTGTTTACCAAAGAGAAAATGACGCTAAGTTTTCAAATGATTATACAAGTACACTCATGGGAAAAAAACGCTGAGGGTGGAGTGAAGATAGCGAGATGGGATTTCTGATGTTCGGGGATGCGATTTACTACACGGTTGAGCACGGGAATGCGTCCGAGGGCAACGGTGACTCCTCCCTCTGAAACTAGCAAAAGAACCGGTGGCTCGGGATGGTGGAATGTAACCCTTCCCCGAGGTGCCCTGTCCGTGTATTTTTTTGTGGATACAGAGTGCATTTGCAAGACCATTCCTTCCTGGCGTTTTGATTCCAACTTGAGGTGTGAAGCCTGCTTACATTAGAAAACACGAACTGGTATCAACAATAATCAAATCCCATAGAGATCTCAAGGAAATCACGGGGTGAAGGAAAACCAAAAGTCAATGTTCAGGTGTAATAGACGTCATCTGCAGAGTGATGGAGTGGAATGGATCACGCCCTGATGCCGCAGCTCATGATGATGACGATGCCAATAATGATAATGATGCAAGTTACGAGACATACGAGGCAGAACGAACTAGCTGAACCAGGGGAGTAAACCTGGATGTGGTACACCTTTGTTGACAATAATTGTAAAAGTGTCACTTGTCAAGATGAGATTGAGACATTAACATTTCCCTTGCAACTGCGTAAGGGTTCGGTTCATCAGTCTTCCTATGCGTAAATAAAAAAAGTCAACATGCACGGAAAACAACAAATCTCCCTTTTCCTCCAACGTTCACCCTTTTAGATCTGTTTAGAACACAAGAATCATTGAGTACATTACATGGTTTTGCTGTTATTGTTGTAGTTGTTAGAAGGAAAGAAAGAAATCCAGAAGTCCGTAACCAGAGTGTTAGAGATCAATATAGTAGCTGGTAGTAGTCGTCAGTGCAATATTTCAGTGTGATACCTCGACGTCCATTGTTGTCATGGGGCAAGGTGGATTAGGAGTACAGGTGGGTTGGGCACGCCAGGCGTAGATGCATCGTTCTCCGTCACATTGGATTCTCTCTCCGCTGAAGAAGTCGGTGAAGCTAATACTATAGCCGCCCCACTGATAACCGACCTTAATCTCTATCCTCGCTTTTCCTGTGACATCTTTTCCGTAAGTGTACCTGTAGTAGTGATTAAGATTCAAGCAATTGAATTTTGTTTTCAGAGTATTTCTCTAATTTTTGAACTGACGTAGATTCCGTTGCGGCAGTATCTCAATTCTCGTTGTTTTCTCCCTGGAGTTTTCTTCAGATTTTTTTTTTTAATTTCCCTGAACAATAAACCCACTGTGGTTGTATCGTAAACTCCCGGGCGCTTTTCTTCAGAGTGACCTGACTTCCTGTATTGTAGATAGTTAAAACAACAAGTACATAAACATGTAAACAATGCATTGGAATTCACTAAAAATATATGTAAACAACCGTAGTGGAACCTCTCGTTCTGGACCATTGTATTGTGAGGCCACCTGTCTTTGTTAAGTGACCTTCCAAAGTAGTTTTTACACGTGTCAGAAACGAACAGAAATTCAGCACACAGAGAGGTTCTGAGTTCTCTGGCTCTTTCGTCCAAGTGACTGAACTATTCCACAGTAAAAGATAGCCAACAACCTGTGTCTTTGCATGGATCTCTTAAAAACCTAAAACTACGCTTGTTAGCAATATGAATGTCGTGGTGCCATTTTCTCAAGAACTACGGATTGCATCTAGGAGTATTTCTGGGTTTTGGAACGGGCGCAGGTATGAAAATAGGATTCAATGGTAGTTAGTAGTGGATCAATTTATGTAAGTAAACTGGTGGATTGCAGATGCGCATCTATTGGTTGTTGCAGGGTCATCGAACAGTACAGTAGCAAGTCGCAACCAAAGGCAGCTGCAGGGTGGTGGATCGATGCGTGTCAGTAAACAATTCTAACGTCTAATGGCATTCACAGGGAGATGGAACGGTAGGTGTTAGTACTCGGATGCATCTCTCTAATGGCATTCCAGGGTAATGCAGTAATACGTCACGCGCCCCCGATGATGCTGACGACGACTACAACGATGCTGATGCCGACGATACCTGAGTATCCACCGTGACGGTAGGGCACAGTGGCGGAGTCATACATCCATCGCCGCGGCGGCACCGTTGCGTGCATTCCTCCTCGCCGTTACAACAATAGTCGTATCTACCGTAAGGAAGGGACCAGCGCATCCAGCCGCCCCACCGGTTGGCCAGAAATGCCCAGATTTCCGCTCGCCCTTTGACGTTTTTGCCGTAAGTGTACCTAACGTTCAACGTAACTAGTAGTAAGAGGTTATGGATGGACAAATGGCATAAAGTTTAGTTAGGAAACATGTCGCTAAATATTTCCATTCAATATTATATGTACAGGGAGTGCACAAATTTTCTGCGTGAACTCGTGTGTCGGGGATGGGGGCGGGGATTGCCACCCCAACTGCCCCCCAATCTTAGTTTGACGGAGCAGGGCACTTACAGATCTAATCTCAGCAACCGAAATCGATCCCGAAACCGACACTTATTCCAAATGGCTCAATCAATACATGGTGAAATTGTTCAAACTGACTGATTTCTGCACTAATAATGCAAATGAATTGCGCGGTAATCAAAGTCGGCATCGGTGTCACAGTCGGTACAGGTCGGTGTGAATGAGCCCTAGCAATGCGCTCGTTCAACAAATTGAGCTTTATCGCAATTCACCACGAATTGTATTTTAATTTGACATCAATACTATTGTGGCTGCATTGATTGTACATTCCTTCCAAAAAGCCAAGGAAATGCAAAACAACGTCCGAACTGCAAGAAACTTAACGGTTAATACGAGAATAAGTCCTGAGTGATGCCTCTGTAATTTGTGTGAATGAATCTGAAAAATGGGTGAAATGCTACCTTTCTTTTTTTTCCATTGAATTTCATTTTTTTTAAAAAAAATTCTCTTTAAATTTGCCATTCTGCTTCAGAATACTCAATCTTTATTCCGCTGTCACATTGAAAACCTTGTTCTTCAAAATTATAAATTCTAAAATTGATTTCTCGAATTCTCCGTTTTTCTTGTTTTCATTCACTCATTTAACACATCATTCAGGAATCCTGAAAAACTGCGCAATCGCAAGAAAATAGATGTCAGCGCGCTCGTGCTGGAGAGAGAAAGAGATGACGATGTCAGAACCCCCTGGTGGTGGTGAATACTGTTACGTATTCGTGTTTCTAACCTCTTGTTGCTCAAGTAAGTTAGGACACCGGGGCTCGAGGACACACACCGGTACCCCCGGGTTCTCAGGATCTTCTCGGCAGTTCTGACTGTCCCAGCCGCAGCGGCCCCCGGTCAACGGATTGTTGAGGGAACAACCGCGACGAAAAGGCGGGCTGCTGCGGGCGAACCTCCTCCACAGTCGCGGGCTGAGTCCTCCGTACGTACGGAGACCCTGACACCAGGCCGGAACAATATCAACATCAATAATAACGCGCCCCTTTAATGGCTGTCCGAATGTGTACCTGTTCACATACACATGTTTTGTTGTTGCTTTTGAATTTGAAACAAGCATCACCATTTTTCAAAATCGCTGGTTTTCTTTAAAATAAACATGAAGAAAAGATACTACACATAAGAAATTGAAGAGCATATGCTGAAAATAATTGTGACTCAAATATGGTGGTTTTTAAGACATTCTGAGATTCACTTAAATATTTGGTAAATTTGACAATACGTTTGCAACGTCATTTCGCCATTTCGGAAATTTTTTTAAACCTCCAAGAAAACACTATTATATTTCTGTGAACATGTTTTGTTTGTCCAATTAGATAATCTATTTCGTGAGATAAAATACAGGGAAGTGTCTGTTTTCTTCAGAATTCATACACATAACTGAGATTACAATAGAGCCAGTCTTTACAAACCACTGCATTGTAAGATCTCCTGTCTTTAATGGCCACACTTTCAGATAATTAACTACGAGAGATCTACGTTCAAATATTCATCAATAGATAAACTTTGATTAAAAGACAACCCGTCTTTTACTGTCAGATTTCCACATTCAAAGTCGACTTACAAAGCAGGTTCGTTCTGTTGGAAATATGTTAAAAAGTTACTCACTTTCCGCAGACTTTTCCCTTGATGGTTTGCTCGGACTTGAGGTGGTACGACTTGTCGAACTTCATCTCCACTTCAAACTTGGGCAAAACTGCAAAAAAAAAATCAGAAATAAACTCACTTTAAATCAATTCAAAATTTTTACAAAATAGTTCCATGCTCTTCTTGTTAAATTTTAAAATATGAGATTGTTTCACTGTAAGCATGTCAAACAAAAGAACTTACCAAACTCTGCAACTTCGAAATATTGTTCGGTGGTTTCTCCCTGGAAATATAAACGTAATTCTTACAGAGGTAGGCAAAGGCAGATTTTACGAATTTTCAAGTGGACGATGATATATTTACCGCCCGCGTACGTAGTACGACGGGAAGGTAATAGTTTCACCCCCCCCCCCGAAAAAGAATTTTTTTGGGGGGGAATTTTTGTTTTTAATTTTTTTTTGGAAATTTTTTTGGGGACATAAGTCCCCCGGAATAGGTTTGTTATGTGGCGGGCGGTATGCCTCTTGCGTTCACGTAGGAGGACTTTCTTGTTTGCCAATAAAACTGTATGAAAATGTGAACATTTGGGAGAGCGGGGAGCAGAAGCGGATAAGAGGCCATTTTAGGAAATATCAACTAATTTAAAGAAAACATTGGCAATGTAAACTTACGCTGGCAGTTTCTACGATGATCTTCCACTGTCCGAGTACAGGTTGGTCGGACAGCTGATACTCTCCCTTCACGACCCCTATAAGAGAAACAAATTCTTCATCATTACACTAACCAATCGCCCATTGGAGGAATAAACATAAAATAGTCAGACAGATCTATCGACCGTCTCGTGCTCCTGGTTCATCAGTTATCGTCACCCAGTTATCAGGGCTCCACATATCTCTAACAGGGAGCATGGTTTATATTCAAATACTTTGTTTGGAAAAAAATGTCTTAGGTGATCACTACAGTCACTTTTCGGACACCAACACGCAACCTTCTTGTGGACAGTCTTGTTTGAAAACTGAAGCCAATGCAATTTTGGTTCATTTTCTATTGCTATTACTGCTCAATATTTGAACTGTTTGTAAGCAGGGGCTAAGTTTTCAATGGTAAGAGTAAAACGTCCTGAATCTGTCTCAATGTTTTTTTTGCCATGGATTCACAACTCATGCGACACCATGTGAACTTTAAAATGGCGAAGTTTGATTGACGTCCAGCCTGAGTACCACCCCGGCACAAGTCGGGCTGAGTACCCCCCCCTGTACAAGTCAATATACAAGACAAGCTGAGTACCTCCCCCCTGTACAAGTCAATGTACAAGTAAAGCTGAGTAATCCCCCCCCCCCAACAAGTCGGCTACGCCGCGGTCGGTATGCCTCTTGCGTTCACGCAGGAGGACTTTCTTGTTCATTATTTTATTGGTTTTCAAGTATCTTGCTACTGCCGTACAAATGTTGCTGAAGAGAAATATTTAAACGTACCCATATTAACAGCAGGAGATCTCTGAATGTCCTTCTCCTGCCACAGAAGGTTGTTCGAATCATCCTGTGAGAAAAAAAACGTTAAGTTTTAAAACGTATTTTCTTTTTTGGTGTTGTCGTCTTCTCAGTACAAAATGTCACAAGAACAGCTTTGTTGGAATCCTTATAAAGTGGCCAATAGGATGTGTGTTTCTCTTTTTAAAAGGGTTGAAGTTTCGTATGCTATGGTTTACTTGCGCGGCAGACAGAAAATTTCTTCTGTCTCCCATAATTCTCCATTATCTCCATAATAACCCAAATCAAATGATTTTGAGTCCATTGAAACATCTGTTGACGTGTCTGTCTGTCCCTTTATTCTTTATTTATTCTTTGATGTTTTTCAATTGTTCTTTGATATTTTTCGTTTTCGCTTGGCGTGAACAGGCCCTTACAGAGAGATGTACAAACGGCTACATACCTTGAGACTGACGGTCAGGGTCTCGTATAGCGGCTCCAGATCTGGGTCGACTTGGTAAACACGGAATCGAACTGCAAGACAAAAAATATTCAGGTTAGATCGAATACGCACAATTCCACTTTTCCTTAATCTTTTGTCAATGGTAGTAAAAATCTTGATCATTTCTGTCGGCATGAGAAATAAATCGTTACCAAGGGAACGTGTACTATTCAAGGACATTTAATTGATTTAATAAAATGGTTGAAATCACTTTCAGCGTGAAACTTATTGTTCCGAGAGGGATTTCTTTTTTCGAGAATGCCCTTCAGACATTATTGTCTTCTAATTGCAAGAACAACAAAGACTCCATTGAAACTTCAAACAATATGTATTC
>JBCAUG010168261.1:9877-20092 GCA_038406175.1 Haplosyllis leylae | reverse complement strand
GAATAAACTCGGTTTAGGCAAACCAAACGCCTCTGTTATTCTTACGGTTATAAAGACAATAACCCAAGGATAAAACAATGTTAAACTGAAATGTCGAAGTCAAATAGCTGTGTTAAAGTCAAAATACTTGAAACTGCGAATCTTTGACCCGAAATTCAGACACATCAATTATTTTCCAGGTGAGAACTTCACCAGACAAGGAGACAACAGTAGAGACTCTGTACACCACGCCTGTAGATGATCAGTACGGCGGGAACTGGCAGTTTGCTTCGCTAGGTGAAGTGACATATCTCAGCGGAACTTTGTGCTGGACAGCTGCTGAACAGCTGATCTGTGGACTGATTGACCATAACCAAGCGACAGACTCTGATGTCATCACAGACACAAATATTTTGCTCGAATCCGAGGAAGCTTATTCTGCAGCAATATGCACAGGTTAGTCGACCAATGCTAAAGTGCCTAGTATCTCTTCACAAAATGCCTAATTTAAGAAAAAAAATTCTACAAGTGAGCAAATGAAATATTTTTGATTCACTGTCACCTTCCCCTTACGGCCACATTTTAACTTTAAACTTGACGTATTTTATTTTTGCTTTCGGTTTTCAGGTCAGACGTCGCCCCTGCCGTACGGACACGTTATTACGGGCGTTGCCATAGCGAACACAGCCGAGCCTCTTGCCGTTTACTTCGGCTGCTACTCGGACCAGACGACGGTGGGAGGCACGGGCATGGTCCGCGTCTCATCCATAGGATCCAAACAGGTACACCGCAGTTGTATTCACACCTGGGATTTCTGTTTGCGGCTGCAATTAAGATCCGACAGATGCCGAACTTTTAAATCAGTTCTACATAGTAATTTACAAGTCTGTATCATTTTACCATTTGGAAAACTTGATGCTCAAGCAGCATTACGTTCTGAGATTTCTTGTGCGATAACTAACATTTTACCACCCGCGTACGTAGCACGACGAGAGGTTATGTTTTCACTCCGTTCACACCCCGGGGAAGGGGGGGGGGTACCCCCAGCCAGGTCAGGATGGGGGGTGGAGTTAACAGCCTCCCCCGTCCAAGGATGGTGTACCCCCCTCCCCGGGATAGGACAGCAGAGCGAGCACTTGCTACGCGGCAGGCGGTATGCCTCTTGCGTTCACGCAGGACTTTCTTGTCGTCACTGCGTATAAAATCCTCTTGATAAAGAACTTTATAGATACTTTTTCCCTATCAGAAACGTTTACATTTTCCCAACACTTACTTTCAGATAAGTGGAGTTTACAGCGGCAGTACTAGGCTGTTATCAGGCAGTGTCATGGTAACGGACTACTTTGGTGATTGCAAACAATCTTCCGCCTTTATGAAAACTACTCAGGAAAAAGATTTCGAGGTTGCTACGGATACGACTATCATAGCAACCGAGTGTAGTGCGAATCAACCACAACCGGTTTATTTACACGCTGACAGTATTCACGTTCACTTAACACTAATCCTGGTTTGCAGTGTCACAACACTAATGCAACTATTATAGTTCAGCTAATGCTGCTTCATGGCACGTTTACACTGCACTGGACCGGGACCAATGGGTTACTATATATTGTGCCGTATTGTTCATACTGCCCCGGGACCAGGAACAGGACATTTTGCCAATGGGTTTCCAGCCCATTTGTCCGTAACTGAAATGCATCCTGGCAACGTGTTGTAATGGTCCCAGTCCCTGTGCAATGCTCCCCAGTCCCTGTTCCGTGCAGTGTGAATGTGCCATTGTCCCTAGATCTGATATTGTAAAATACTCAAATTTATTTTCCCCAAGGCTTTGGGAAATTTCTTCAACGCGCAGATACTGATATAATTTTTTGAGGAACTTCCATCTCCGTAAAAAATAAAATGACAAAATAAGAGATTTTGTATTCATTTTGTAGAATTTATTAAGGCATGGGTTTACAGCAGTTGTTGTAAAGTGATTGCCTATTACTAATAATTCGACAGTATTGCAATTGCTTTTAACATAACTAAGCCTAGAGTAGAGGTCTAAACAGTAAGGGATCGGGAAGTATGCGGAAAACTGGCCAAACAAAACGCACAGGCTAAGCACGTGGCAGGTAGCGCAGCACAGAGCTAAATTCGTTTTACAATTTATAGGTTTCTTTCTACAAGTCCATCGTTTCAATTGCGCTAAGGTTGGAATCGGCCTCATTGATCTTTGCATATTATTTCCGTTCAAAATATTGCAATTAATCATGATTTCAAAACCGAACAAGCACATAAAAAGCACAGACTAGTACAGACAAATAGGTGGGATAAAATGTACAGTGTTTCAAATTCAAACAACCAACCTTAATTCCAAATTAATTAATAAATAGCTTCACTTCTTCTAAGATATCACAACTTTGAAAAAAATTCACAATAAACAATAAGAATTCAAAGAAAAATATTTTGCTAGAAACTGAAGAACAATTATATTAATAGCTCAATATACAATCAATTCCCTCGTTTTATATATGTTTGTTAGTAAGATATAATGTGTAGATGCAATATCGTTCACTCGTATTTTCGTATTCTGCTGAATGCAATGTTTTGCCGAGTACACTTCTCTGGTAGATTTCAAGATGGCTGACACAGCAGCAACAAATATATGACGTCAGTGATGACGGATATAATGACGTCACTGCTGTGTTGAGAACGCTGGTTCCTTAATGGATTACTCGTTGTCTAGTATGGTTTCTTCTACCTTGATTAAGAATTCAATGGTTTCCTCTTCAAAGTTCTCCACGTGGCTATCAAGCTCGTCAGTATCAATGCCTGCAATGAGAGAAATCAGTAAGTTCCAGCATGAAATATAACTGGGCTGGGTTCGAATCAGATTTGTTACTTTGAACAGGGTATTGTTATGTAACCTCCCATGCTACAGTAAAGCCTTCTGACATTGCTTGCGTCTGCATCAAACTTTTAACATTATTGGTGGCTCGTTAGGGTCACCTTAGTGGTTACGTCGGGGGACATGCAACATCCTGTCCCAGGCCTTTGGCAGTTTTATGATAAGTAGGCCTACTTTAAGCTGCATTTGTTGGTTGGAATTTGTTTACACAGAATGAATGCTGTGACATCATTTTTGGATGTCATTTAACAACGTCAGGAGACACCATTTGGACTATGTTCATGACGTCATTTTTTACAAATGTGATGTACTTTTTGCACACAGATGAAACATGTGCCGAGAACTTTTTTAAATTTTACAGCAATAAAAATCTGGACCGTGCTCTCAAAACTCCATTGTTACATTATATGGAAAGTCAGGTTTACATATTCCGCTTTTGCGCTATTTATTTGTTTTAATTCTTGAATGAATGGCAGTGCATCCATTTGTTGAAATGTCACATCCATGAATTCGGAATTGAAACACTCTAGTTTTTCCGTTTTTGGCTTTGTTAAATTTGTCAAATTATTTTAAATATGGGTCTTATTTTTTGACAAATACAGATATGAATTACGTACTTGTATTAATCTGGAAATAGTTACCTGTGCACAAAATTTCAATATACCGGTACTAATTACTACTTCTATTGCATATGTACAAATTTAACAAATTCAGCAAATTTAAGTAGCAATTTTAAAATGGAAAAACTCAAATGAGAACATTGAATATGAAGGAGCGTATTATCAACGAACCGTGGTGTAATGAGGAAGCGGTTTAATCTCATCTGTATTCACAGTGCGTCAACACGACTTACGAGTGAAAAACGTGAACGTGGTGTCAATAGTACCGGCAGATTTTCACAATGGGAACTTCAACGAGGTTTTTTTTTACCAACAATGCGTAAACAAGTGTTGTTTGTAAACCAAGTTTAATACCATTCATTGTGCGTGATGATGAGACCAGGTTTGTTTGGTTAAAATAGTATGTTTACACACGTAGCGAAAGCGAAAATGACATCGTAGTAACCTACCAGATCATTGCAAGAAATCTTTTTCGCATTCACTTTCGGTCGGTGTGAACAGAGTCGTACATTTCTATCATTTTGATTTATTCTGCGGCAGATGTAATTCGTGTCCCAATTTACTTTTCTCAGCATTGTATAATTATATCACGCTTACTTGAAATTTTACAGTCAGCTGTATTGAGCATTCTAACACGCCAGCAAAATATTAACCAATCACATCGTCGGATTGCCGGTCTTAGTGAGCCAATCTAGACCGCCCGGTCTAGGTTGAGCCAACCTAGACTGTTGCTAAGGGCAACCAAGATGGCAACCGAAAACACAGAATGTTTCTGAGGATTTTAAGTGACATTTTATGTTGTTTTTGGCATGTCAGAATAGGAACAATCACCTTGTAAGGTCAGGCAGGGTTTGGGTCAGACCTTGGTCTAGATCAGGCCACCCAGTCCTCGGGGCAAGCCCTTGGACTGGGTTGCCTAGATCTAGACCTTGGTCTGAGCCAACCCAGCCCTCTTACTCGGTGATGGTTCCTTAAACAAAAACTGAATGCTGTTTATTCAACACTAAAGGCCCATAATCACAACTGGTTAGTTTGTCTTTGTGTCTTCACTTTGCCGGACTTCTAGTCAGGAGGTGGCTGCAAAGTGAAGGCGAATACTTCGTTCTTGTGGACTGAGAACTAAAAGTAGCGTGTGGTTAGGGTATCAATAGAGACGTCTGACAGTTAGTTAGCATCTTCAGTTTTGTTTTCGTCTTAGTTTCCGTTTAACTCTTTCTTGAAGTGATTTTAGCGGTGAGGTCTGTAATTTAGTGACCCTGGCGTGCAGTGTTTGACTAAAGGTGGCTCAATCACGACCGTTAGAGCCAGATTGATAGATAGAACTAAAATTATGAAATTATTTTGTCTATTTATCTGTTTTTCGATTCTCAACAAAATTAACATATATATTATAAATGAAGCATTTGAAATTGGAAGTGAAAATTACTGTTTTCGTGATGGAAGGTTATATCAGCACTTCACTACCTTTCACATTTATTAATGTTCATTTACATCTGCATGCGGATTAGCTGGGCTGTCTCTAATCTCTGGAACGTTTAAATTAGGGAAGTATTTAGTTGAAATGGGAAATAAACTGTGAAATAAACAACTACACACACCTGCTGACCCCGAATCCTCGGGGTCCAATTTTCTTATTTCCTTGAAGTTTTCGAGAAAATTCGCCAAAATATTAGGTTGGTGCCCCCAGCTTTGGAGTTGGCGCGCCTCGTCTGGCGCATCCTGGATCCGCCACTGGCTGATACCGTACATTTTGCACCATTTGGCCAGATATTCATATTGAATCCGTTCCGCCTCCTGGTATTGTTAATCCGTATTTTCTTCGTGATAAACGTTTTATCATTGACTTTTATGCAAACCATGAAGCTTAAAACCTTTTGTGTTGCTAGTTGCGAAGTCATTGCCATGACAACTGGACGATACGATACACTCTGTAACTATTGTGACGTTTACTTGAAAATGTTGAAAAGGGGGATATCACGTGCAGGTTTCAAGAAGCAAAGAAAAAAAGAATGAATGAGAGAGACGGAAGAAATGAGCAGCCGTTTTCAGTGGATGAATAAACATTTCAAAGCGGATGAAATAAACGTGATTTCCTTTTTGAGAAAAGGTAGAGAAATGATTATTTTAGGTGGATGGATCTTAAACGGTTAGAAAAGAGATATATTTTAAGAGATACAAAAAAGATGACAGATGAATATATTTAAAATCAATTATGGTCAATTAATTAGCAGAAAGAAGATGGGAATAAAAGATGAATCTTCGATATAAGAATTATTAGCATGATCATGCTTCTTACAAATTGATGAATTGACGAATTTATCTTCTGATGGAGAATCAAACAAAAAAGCAACATTCGAATTTTCCCTAAATCAATTCCGAAGATTCTACAGAATAGCATTACTAGAAATGAACGTGAAATATGGCGTCGCAATTGACCAATGGGTATTGTTCTTCCAGGCATTGTCTGGGTATCTATGAATAAACTATCATTGCAATTAGTGTCTGCGTAAATGATTGGATATCCGACTTAACGTTCATTTCTAGTAATGATCTATGAAAAAAACAATTTTGGCAAAAGGAGGATTCCAAACTATCTCCTGTGTGAGAAACCATCACTCTACCTCAGTGCCATGAAAACACATGTAACAGAGAAGACACTTCAACTGACTCTAATTCGTGATTCAGTGATTTCTCACATTCTCTGAATTCACTGAAAATTCTGCTGCATTTTGGAAAAATCCCATTAAAAAACAAACACATGCAATGGTAACAAGGATTTATTTTCTATTCGCCATCCCTCGTCCTCCCCCCCCCCCCGGCCCCTCCCCAATCCCCTGGACGTGCGTTACGGTAATGCTGATTGTAATCACATGTCCATGATTGCGATGTACTGTAATCACACATATTGTAATCACACAATCGAGTTTTTCACAAACATACACAACTGGCAATAATGGCAATATTGGCATCAGTGGCTTTACTACGTGAAAACAAAAAAATTCAGCAATAAAAGCCACTTACTACTTGGGATATCTTTAAATTGGCTTTTGTTCCTGTACCACTTCACTCTTGGACTTAGACCATACAGTTAGAACAACAAAACAAGTAAAGATCTTAGGTATCCCAAGTAACACATGCCTTTCCAATTTGGGCTATTTTGTGTGTGAAATACTCAATTGTAATCACATGTCCACAAGATGTATTCAATCGAGGTTTTCAATACAAGAATGACAATGTTGCCAACTTTGTTTTGGATCTGCCATTGGAAATGAACAAAATCAATGATGACTGCAACCTTAAAATACATACCTTCAGAAGCCACCGGTATATAATTTCACATTTGCTAACGACATCAGGTACAAATTAAGAAGAAAGTTGCAAGTATATGGAAATACAAATATGGGTTTAATGCCAATTTTGAGCATTTGTGAAAACCTCGATTGCTGCAACAGTCGGATCACGCGCCTACGCAATAAAATAGCCTCCAGTGGGATTTGAACTCCCAACAACAGCCATTTCTTGGATTCCCAACTGCCTTAGCCACTCAGCCACAGAGATCTGTGTTATTCTCAGATTTTCAGACCCTTATAAAGTCATGCTCTATTGATTCTGGAAATGATCCAACTTCAGTTTAAGGATTTCCTATTCAACAAGGTTCTCTGTGGCTGAGTGGTTAAGGCAGTTAGGAATCCAAGAAATGGCTGCTGTTGGGAGTTCAAATCCCACTGGAGGCAATTTTATTTTTGTTGAAACTTTTTAAAACCCACGATGTCAATTTTGTACAGAAATGTCACTTTTGTGTTGAAAACGAAAAACTCGATTGATACCTAGCATGTAAGACCAGTTTGGTCTGATTTGTTTTCAGAGACTAATGACTTATTGATAACTACTTATTACCACTGTAAAAATTGATTGATTCATCTCTACACTCGGGCTATTAGATTTCATGTTCAGGATTTTTTGTTTTAGATTTTTGCTTGATGCGCTGAAACCAAACTTATCAATTATGTGTGAACCTGCAGAATTTCTGTGTATTTATTTGTACATGTGATGATTATTGTACTTCCTTACTTATTTCAGTTATAATTTGTTGAATTTACTAAATTATTTTGCTACCAGTATTTGTACATATGTAATACAAGTAGTAATTGGTACTGGAAAATTGAAATTTTGTGCACAGGTATACCTTTCCAAATTGACACAGGTACATAATTCATATCTGTATTTGTTAAAAAGGAAGAACCATATTTAAAATAATTTGACAAACTTAGCAAACCAAAAACGGAAAAACTAGAATTTTATTTACGGAAAGAAAAATTGCATGAACTCTTTAACATCAAGATTTCATTCACACATACACGCATACAGACACGTGCATACACACGCACACCCACAAAATGAGAAACGGCGAGACATGAAATGTCAATCATCTTAGCATAATATCTTGGTTATTGTAATATGCAATTTCCATGCAGAGCAATAACTTGGAAATTTCTACACGCATTTATAAGGCTTTCAATCAGGCAAATGTGCATGCAAGAATGTGTCTGAAAAATGCAACAATAATGGAGAAATTCTCTCTCTAATGTAATGAAATGCAAAAGGAAAGCATGACAACGGCATTCAGATTGATACGTTTGTTTTTGGAAATTGGTTGAGTTTCACTTTAGAGTAGATCTACTACTCTGATTTTTGTATCATAATGTTGTAGTACTTAATTAAAGTATTCCGCCTAAAGACGTTTCTATCCTGTCAGTTGTTTTACTCATATTTCTGTCTTATTTAATTAAGTCACATTTCTTTAAATAAATATTAAGGACAGACATCAACAGTTCAAAACTTTACCAACTTAAATCCGGTAGCAAAGCGGTTTCGTCCTTCGAATCATCATATAAATTCTGATTCATTTCTTTGTGATTATTAATTACCTGATAAATGGTGCCAGTATTTTCAGAAACATAAAAATGTTCAACGACCGTTCGGTGATGTTATTCAGGGTCAATATTCTTGTTCAGTCCGACAGATTGACACCAAACGAGCAATCTGTGTTTGAGCAAAAACTTTTTTTGGCTTTAGTGTCCTGTATGGTTTCCTGAGTGACTTTGTAAATATAAGTTTTTGGGTGAGTGCTTGTGCTACCCTTGCTTAACAACAGAGTCCCACAATAATGTCTAAATTAAACTATTGAATGGCCTGATAATCAGCACAGTTCTCTCTGTATTTATTACAGGAGCTCCAGACTCATCCATTCCATCAAGAGGAGCCACGGTTCTGAACCGTGGAACAAAACAACAGCAACAACACAATGTCTCTCGCGACGCAACAACCACCGCCTACCAGTAACAACCAGCAGTACCTTGACTCAGAGGTAGGTACATTCGTCAGTACTTCTTTTTCAATACTGGAAACGAGTGTATTAGCAGTGTCACATATGGGTTTTTGGTACCGAAAGTAAATGATAAATAGTACAAAGGTCAAAATATTACTTGCTATATTGCAAGAAGAGAGGAACTGGGAAAAATGGTCTTTGAACTAGAAATGGTGTTCGCTGAACTGTTGTTTTATTTCCTGGAATTTTAAAACATTCCGTAGAGAAAATGGAAATATTTTAGTTCCACAATGCAATGTTATGCAGAGAGTATGTTTGTCTTTAATTTTGCTCCATTTAAATTTCTAAAAGGGCAAAACTGTATTGTTGCACGTATTAAGTGAAGGAACGGAACAGGAATGAAACCATTAACTAAATTGCTCCAGAATTTAAGTATCTTTAAAAAGCAAAAAGGTTAAAATTATGAAATATTACTCATCCACTGAAGTACATGATTTTTTCTGGTAAAAAATATTGTCCTGAATAGTTTCATAATATTCATGCACACACTCAACAATACATTAAATAGTATCACAGTGCATGCCTCAATGTGGTAATAAATGACCAGTATTGTACACTCAATTAACATACATTTAGCCCAGGGGGAAAACCTATTACCATATCTGCCCATCATTATTATTTCTTCATCTCAATGTCATATTTTTACATGAAATGTTGTTTTTCTTTATTGCTTGTTTGTGAAAGTGCCAATGGGCCTATATTTACACTGTACACATATTGGACAAATAATCTTTCAGAGGGGCTAATGGATGCTAACAATATAATTATATAGACTGAACTGTGTGCAAACTGTATCTCTGATCAACCTATTTGAAACACATGCTGGATTCCCATAGTAACAGTTTGGTCATATATGTGCATACGTTATTTATCAATCTGCCTTGAAATGAAATCTTGACAGAAAGAAATGTCTGAAATAAGTAGATAGGTCAACAGTTATTAATGGATACAGATATATCTCCTTGCTCGAAGATTGCCAAGAAATGTTTCAATGGTTGTTCCGTGGTTGAATTTACTTAGTTGAATTTCGTTGAGCTTAATTTAATTGTTAAAAACTAATTTACCAACGAAAATCAAATCCAAGTCAAAATCTTACATAAATTTATTTTCACGTGATTGATTCATGTAATACTAAGTCAGGCTTTAAAAAGGCAGTGCGATATTTCCTGTCATTTTACCAAATGTTGAAGAGTGCAGTTCGTTTTCGCGAGAGATACACGTTTCAAATGTCCATTGGTTCAGGTTTAAATCCTTGCGAAGGGGATATTTTGTGTCTGCGATTATACATCGTTTAATTCTGAGCCTTCAGTCTGTTTTCGCACCAGAAAGGTACATGT
>JBCAUG010168150.1:0-20096 GCA_038406175.1 Haplosyllis leylae | reverse complement strand
TTGAGTACCCCCCCCTGTGAACTGACAAACAGGACTCAAACTATTACCTTCCCCATCCTACGGATGCGGGCGGTAACCAGGAAACAATTAAACAAGTATTTATAAACTTCCTTTCCACTCTACAAGTGCTTTTATGAGCTCATGGAGTTGAGCTTATGAGTTCATGGAAATTGAAATCTTATCCAAATCTGAACCTTAAACTACATATTTTTCTGCAGAAATCATTTCTTTAAATTTTGTTTTTATTAAATTGATTTAAAATACGTGCTACATTCTGATGAAAACACTGATTTACTATTATCGATTCTGATTCTGTGTTCAAAAAGGTAAAACTTGGAAGGCATATCAATTCCAATCCAATGATTCCCTCACCTGTTCTTGTAGCATTTGCATCCGTCTAAGTTCACTCTGGCGTCTCATTTCCTGCAAAGTTTGCTCGATTTCCTTTTCCATGCGATTTCTAAGATAAATATTTGGCCAATTCATTAGAATTAAAATTCGAATATAACAATAAATACGTCTACTAATTTCTGGCATTAGAGACGAACCGTTTTAAACACTGCGACTTTACCTAAATTTCTCCATTTCCAACAAATGCTTCTGTTTCATGGCGACACGTTTAATCTTTGCTGCAGCAGTGTTAGCTTTACCAATAGCTTCTTTCAGTTGGTTTTCTTGTAAATTGGACATCTGTTCCTCCTTCTGCTGCAGGCGCTGCTGCAGTCGCGCACGTAAAGCCTAAAGTAAATTGTAGCAAGAAATTTTGATCAAAGTTGATAAAACATTGTTGCACCTTTTAACTCCACCGGACAGAGGAAATGACTGTGTGCATTGTGAATGTCCACACAACCGCTTAATAAATACGACTGCCCCGGATTCCTTTAAAATCTAATTGTTAGTAAAAATCATATGTTCTATTTATTTCCATCCAGGTATCTGTTTTTGACAAGGGATAGGGAAATTGAAAGAACACACAAACAGAAAAATAGAATAAGACGGGAAAAGCAATAAATAGGTTGTATAGTTGGGTTAATCAGCAAAATGATACCAGTCATGATAAATTTGAGTGCAAACCGTAGATTGAACACAGTCAATTTAAGATTTTGAAAATAAATAATCAAAGAACAATGACATACAAAGTCATGCTGTACATTTTTTTTACATTTACTTTGCAGCAATTTTTTTGTCTGCCATGTAAGTGAAGATGTCCAAGATATTTGGTCATGCTCAGGTGGCATGACTCGATCATTTCCTTTTTCATATTTTTAGCTTGGGGAACAATACACCTAAGGGATCTCAACTGCAAAGTACATGTAGAGAACATGAACAGTTTACAATCGAGGCGGTGCAGATGGATTAAGTAAAGAAACTGCACCTCCTCCTCCTGATCTGCCCTAGAATATTCCTTCTCTTGTTTTTGTAGAAACGACTTCTCACGATCTTGGAGTCGTTGGTGTAATATTTGTTGCAGTCGCTATCAGTAGATTAGTAAATATGTGCATGTTTAGTACAAAATTAAATTGTGCTTTTGTACTTGAGGTATTATTAGAATATAAAAACAGGAATGTATTTATCTTCAGTGATAATACATATGTTAGTTCCTAACATTGACTGTACAAAATTAATTTTACAATGTGAAAATGAATTCGAATACCAAAACACTTTTGCCTGGATTCGTTGCACCATTCAGAGTTCCTATTCATGTTAGCTTCAGTGAATGCACATTAATCGCTTGGAACATTTCATAAAATATTACCATTACCATTGAACCTAACATTGCTAATGAGATTTACGAACCCGTTCTTGTTTGGCTCTTTGAGATTCCAGTTTTTCGTTCAGCTTCTCTTGTTCTCTCTGATGAACTTCTATGACACGCTGACACTCGGGGTCACTAAGAATTCCTTTCTCGTTCAGATCATCCATCAAGTTTGATTTAAGATTATGTATAGCTTTCTGCTGCTCTTCTATTTTTGCCATCTAGAGATTATATTTTATTATTTTTCAAGGCAAATGTTTCATTTGAAAGGTGAAGGTTTGGCCCCGTTTGAACTTCTGAATTTCAGATTACAAATAAAACAAATGTACCTCTTTGGCCTTTTCCATTTGCAGCTGAGCCATCATTGCTCCTAATCGGACTTCCTGTTCCTTCATTGATGTTGCTCTTTCCTTCATCATTTCAACTCTGATCTGAAATGGACCAAACAAATCAACGGTGACTGACTCTTCGGATCTCGGGCAACAAAAAATTAAAATGGCAAATAGAGAATCGTTAAATACAAGATAATGCCTTCTTTATTCTTACCTCTTCCAACTCATCATCAAGCTGTATATTCTCGCCCTGCATTACTGCCACCTTTTGCTCAGCATGTTTCCTCAGCAAATCCATCTCGGTGTTGTATTTATCGCGTTCATCCATATCAGAATCCCTATCTGCTTGTCTCATTACTTTCTGTTTAGTTAAACACATTTTGATCACGGTTATGTTGATAATATTCAAAATATCTCTGAACAGTACCGAATCCATTATTTTGGAATGAACTAAGACTGACCTTTGCTTCCATATTCTGCTTCTTCTGTAATTTTTCCATTTGACGGGCTCGTTTTTGCGCTAATTTTTCCTCTAGCATTCTCTTTTGTTGTAATTTATTGAGCGTTAAACTATGTGGAAAATTATTTAATTTGATTAGGGCTATAATCATCACAATACAGAATGAGATCGAAAATCATAAATTTAAGCATAAGCTTCAGCTAAGCCCTACATACCTGTTTTCCAGTTTTACCATCTGCTTTTCATGTTCAGCCATTATTCGCGCTCTTTCGTCTTCAGACATAGCAACCTGATTGTCCATTAACTTCCTACAACAGACGTAGACATTTTCATTAGGTTCTGGTCACTTCAAAGATGTTCACATTTCACGCTGTAAAGGAGTCAGTTACTATCGATTTACCTAACTACGTTATCTTCATGTTCACGCAGTAATTCTTGTTCCTTCTTCTCCTCCTCTCTCCTCTGAGCAAACTGTTTTCTTCTCTTTGCCAATTGTTTCTGTGGAAATGGAAGAAAATGTCCTTTGTCACTGGGACATAATAACCGCAATACAAAACAGACAACTTCAAAACAATATTCAGTTTCTCCAGCTACCTTAAAGTGTTCTTCTTGCTTCTGCTTTTCTTCGTTTTGATGTTCTTCTAATCTGACAATTTCAGTTTCATGCTTCTTTAGTAATTTATCGATTTGAGCTTCAGATGCACCTCTTGACTTGAGTTTGTCCAAAGTCTGATTTTTAGCACTTATTAAAGTATCTTTTGTGTTGTTGGCTATAGTTTTCCGGAGCTCCAGAAGCTCTCGTGATTGTTCTTTGTCTACTTCATTCTCTACGTCATTCATTTCAGCCCGCTGCTGAGAAATCAGTGACTGCTTTTCTTCAAGAGCTGTGACGGGATCTATTTGAGTAATAATTAAGAATAAACATAAATCTTTGGGAGCATTATAACCTTGCATTCTTATGGGATTTTGCGATGCAGATAAACAATCATTACTTTCATTCTGTACAAATGACACTGGCTCAAGTTCCTTTCCGTTTTAGAAGCTTAGAACTAAGCTCACCACAATAGCCATCCTTATTTTGGATTTCTTGATGTTTCTTCTCTAATTCTTTGAGCTCTTGAGCATGTTTCTTTTCTACCTCCGCTCGTCGCTTCTTTTTCCTTTCTGACAGCTTTTTATGAAGTTCCTGTTCTTGCTTTGTTCGATCAAGATCCATTTTATTTTTTTGTGCAAGCATATCTTTCTCTGCTTGTTCTATCAAGGCTTGGGCTTCCTCTTCACTGACAACTCCTTCCCTATTAAAGTATGGAATTGAAAGTTTTATTTGTGTAAATGATTAGATTCACCGAAATCTGGCATAATATAATTGTTTACTCACTTCTTCATTTTGGTAATGGCTCCGATCTGTTGGGCTGCGATAGTATTCAAAGCTTCCGACTGAAATTCTTCCTGTTGCTCCTATGACAAAAAAAAGTTGTATTATAGCATCACGCATATATTATCAATCACTTCAAAACTGCCCGATCACAAAAGTGATATTGCAGGTTTTAGATTTTCTTTTTCAGACAATCATGTCTATCCTCACATGTTCTGCTGCTAAAGCTCTGCGTCGAGCCAGTTTTTCTTCAAGTGCCATCCTCTGTCGCGAAATTTCATCATCGTATATCTTTTCGATCGTAGCTTGGTTCTTAAAATGTTCCTTCATGAGCCATTCAGCTTGCTCGGCTGTAACATACAGACAATCGTGGGTCACTGTCTCATGGATTACTTGCGAGGAGCTTCCGTCCTCTTAACTTTTAGGAAGAGTACAACTTAGAAATGAGTTTACCTCCAAGTCTACCCTGAGTTTTTACTTCATCCAACAAGGTCTGTTGAGCATCTTTTATTCCCATCCTCTTCTTGATAGAGTATTCCTAAAACAATTATCAATAATTCGGTAGCAATAACACCTAGGTTGAAGATATTTCTTTACCTTTTATTGTAAGACAATATGTTGGCTTCTATATTTTGAGACAAAAAGTACACCATCTAACCTTTCTCAATTTTTCTGTTTCCTCATCCTGTTCGAGCTTGAGTCTGTAAGCCAGTTCGCTTCGTTCGGTTTCATGCTGCTCCTTCATTAAAGTCACAAGATATTCCTGCTCCTGTCAATACACGAAATTTTGTCGGTATACTTTACTAACTATTACGTCTACAATGCTCGTGAAATTTGAATGTCACTTTAAATAAAAAAGGGTGTTTGTGATTACCCCTGCAAAAATACGTTATTATATGTTTAACATTTCGCTGAGTTTACCTTGCTTGGAAGATTTTTGGTTGTTTCACGAAGTTCTTCTTCGTCCTCCCCCTGTTTTGCCAGCAGATCTGCTAGTTTCTCTTGATTTTTGGCACTAAGTCGCTTGTAGATTTCGTCAATCTCCTTTTTGTAATCATCATCCATTTTCCGGTTCAGGTCACTGAGAGACCTGCAGTAAAGGCGAGAGAAATCAATTAGTTAGTCTTGGTTTAGGTTAAGGATGGCTGCTCCCATGCTAGTAAATTGGCCAATTTTAAGAATGACGTAAGAAATTTGGAAAACTTACCTCCTGAATTTCTGTGTAGCTTTATCTACAACGTTTCTGTCAACGTCTCCATTGTCCTGCATGTTTCTCATCAGGACCAGTGTTGTGTTCATCATGGCGTCATCTCTTTCGTCCTCTATTTCAGTGTCAATGTTGATAGTATTCAAAATATCCCATCTATACCAAGGAAAATGAAAAGCTTACAACACTTGAAACTTACAATCTAAAAAAAATTGAGAAAAAATATTATAAATTGGACAATTTCAGCTATTAGTCTTGTGACTTATATTCAAGTATATCCCAATTAGCCTCACTGCTGTCGAATAATAATGCAAAATCAGCAAACGTACGTGTCTAAATCCCTGTTTATTTGAAGTCTGTCTTTCTTAGCAAGAACACCAACAATACTCCCCTGTTCTCCAACATCACTGAAATAAAAAAGATCTCTGTGTTTAAAAATTGTCACGTGTGAGGATGTGGTTATTTAAAAATAAGTCCGCAGGTGAGATACCTCAGATCTTTAATGGTACTGAAGCCTTTCTTCTTTGGTGCACTAAGTAAGAGTCCATGACCCTCACTGGCAACTTTTATCTTCTCCTGAAAAGTGAAGAATATTCTGATTATGTAATGATGGAATAATTTTCAGAATATTAAGTGAAGGCTAAAGTACTTGGACAAGCAAAGTACTGTGGCATTGGTACACGATTTGAAAATAAGTGCTTTTAGTAATACCACACCATCTCCACGGTGTCTATCTTTGTACTATATCCAGCAAAGAAGGTGAAAGTATGCTTTATGTGTAATTTTATAGGCGACATACAAAGTAAAGGGAAACATGCATACGAACTAGTAGGCAGTTCACACTACACGATTACGTCACGGAATGGAATTAAAATAAACCTGTATGTACGAGAAAAGACTGTTTCTAAAAGTTGCATTTATTAGTTTTATAGTTGAAGGCAATACTATACAACAAATGAGAGACACGTCTAAAATAAGCAGTAGCCACTCACTCCTCCCTATGCAGGAACGAAACAAAAAATGTAATAATAAAAATAAATTGGCATTATTTCCCACTATTTTATGTCATTGTATTCAACTCATAGATAAATGCATAATATTCATTCTGAAAGCTGAACATAGTTTAAGCGTGCATTCAATTACTGATACACTGCTGAAGCTTTTCATACGCCAGTGCATATGATCTCTAGGAATGGTGTCTTTTAAAAATTAAAGAATGCTTACATCAACAGCAGACGCTGGTCGGATACTCGACAGAGGCATCTTCTTGCAAAATCTTATGATGATAAAGAGAATCAGGAACACAATCGCGGCTCCAACGATCAATCCAAACAGTAGAGCCAACACAGTGAATCCCCACTCTGTGATAAGCTGAAATCACAAAAGGCTACCAGTATGATGTTCCTGATACATACTTAGTTCATAAAAATAACAAATTTTATCCCGTTAAAACCTATTATAGTTTATACTCACTGTGGAAGTCTCGATATCAATCCTCTCCAGACACACATAAACCATCTCAGTGAATGTCAGTGAAGCCTGTAAAAGATATCATCATAGTTTAGTCATGTAAATATTTCTGCGGCAGCTGCAAGGTGTTCTCAAAGCAAAGTTCTGTCTAAAAAAATTCATTTCACTTACCGAGGCAGAAGCCTTCCACACGACATTGGCTGTAAAGTTTGTCCTTCCTTGTGGCAAGGAATCAGTAGGAATAGATGGATATGACATGAACATTTCATCGCCATTTCCTGAAAAGTATAAATATTCACACCTGGTTTGAGATACACCTTTTGTTTTGGCGCGTCAATCACAATGGTAAAATGCCTTTTAAAAACAACAATAATCGGGAGATAAATAATATTTGCAACAATAGAACCAAATCGATTTTTCAATCAGCCAATCAATAGAAATAACTGCCCGAACAATCGGACCCCTGCGTTATACCTTTAAAGTACATGTAGTGGTTAATGACTGCATTTTTCTTCCAAATACCTTAATTTATTCGCAAGCTTCGTGTAAAAACACCATGAACTTAATTTCCCACACGAATTGTAAATGTGATGAACATGAGCATCACGATTACATGAGCATCACGATTATAAAAATAAAGGATAGTTCCTTCCATGACCTACCAAGTACGTTCTGACTCCATGTCCAGAACACGTCATCCGTTACAGTCAACTCACTGTCCCAGGGTTTGGGGCCCTCGTCCGGACCTCGCTCTGTCCAGAATATTTGCTGATGCTGGTTTCCTCCCGACATCTTTACACGATAGGCGTCACTGTTGGATATCGTTGCGTGAGATACCGTCACGTTGAAACGTAGCTTCGTCGGAAGTGTTCTAGTATCTTCATACTGAAAGACAACGAAGCTATTGGTCTTGTCTGTTTGGAACAATTCATATTCCTTAAGAAATGGGTTTAGTTTGCATTAAGAATCGCTGATGTAATTCCATCTTTTACAATGAGTAAAATTTACAGAGGAATGCAATTTCACCTTACCTCGACTGTCTGATTGATTTGCAACAAGGGCTTCAAGAGTTGTCCGCCATTGGTTGTTGATAGATACAATGGTTGACCATTGATGTCGAAACCTGAGAAGAAAAACAGTGGTATATTTAATGATATGTTCCTCGTAAAACATAACATGGAATTAGCAGCAAGATACCAACAAAACATCATTAGATTAATGATATACACAGATCATTCGTTCCATTTACATATTACTCAAGGACGCATTTTTTTCCGAATTCAATCAATACAGTTACAAAATTCAAATTTTATTATTTTTCATACTTCGATGAAACAATCTCCAGATCAGGCATTGATTTGACTTAAGTTCCAGGCTAATAAATCACTGACGAATTTGTTATTTAATCAAAAGAGAACACGACTCATTTAATCGCTGGTGACGATGTATCCAGGTGTATGAAAGTCAGAAAATATGAGGTAAAAACATTAAAATAAAACACACAGCAAACTACGATACAAATGTGGGGTCAATCTGCTTCTTGTATTACAGGCCTCTCTGCGCCTGATCTATTCTACCTTTATGACGAATTTGCAAATACGTAAAGAGCGGAAAATATTTGGATAAAACACAGGAACTATACTTTTACCTGTGTCAACATCAATAGTACCGCCTTGATCGACATCATTCACGTGGCCATTGATCTGTCAGAGAGAAAAGTAGGCAATTATGAAACATCATATCTGTATTACTGTTGGCGACATGAGTATTTATTTGATTAATGATTGGCGTGGTTGTGATACTAACATTTACTGTTACTGGCGCATTAGCAGTTCCCGTAGCTGATGGATTAGTGACGGTTCCTGCAGGTATTCTTATTGTGTCCGTTGCTCTCTTCACGCGACTGCCCTGCAAGGACCTCTTCTTCCGGTTGCTTGTCTGTGAATCAAAAGTTTTCTTTAGGTTACATAAGACTGCATTTTATTGAGGAATAAAGACCACTGTGAACTCAAAGAAATGAATTAGTCAACTTACAAAAACAACATTAGGATCACTTGACGTCATCGTCAGTCCACTGAAACGTAGTGGATTCTGGGTGAGTCCATGCCGCGTGTAAAGCACTGAAAGTTACATCAATGAGTCAACTACCGGTGATACATTTACAATCATTCCTTCAGCTATAAAAGGGCCCACTCAGTCATAGGAACAAATTTTTACAAAATAGGCTTCCACAACTCACTCGCAAAGAATTCTAGGGAGACTGAACCAAGCGGCATTGTAAAGGACTTCTGTATCGGATGTGTTTCTCCAACTGCAAAGTTTGTTGGTAGAAGTTTGTCCCCGGATAGGGCCTGGAAAGTGATATCCTTCGCGAACGTATGAATGTAGCGTGAAATTTCATAACTTCTACTGGGGTCTACAAATATAGAATTAAAATCAATCGTATATTATTACCACTTGCGGGTTTGTATATGAACTTAGATGCTAGAGTTCCAGGGTCAAAATCAAAATAACTTTCAAAGTTTTTTTTATTCAAATTATAAAATTGCAACCGACATTGTTTGATTTTTAAGGGCCGTATTTTCAATGGAATTGTCGTTAGTTGGCGTTGACATCTGTACACAAAATTTGTAACTGAGATTTATATTGATCGAAGAAGTACAGGTCGACCTTTCCATCAAAGTAATGGATGTACTTATCTTTTCTACTGAATAATTTAAGAGATTCGCATTCAACCCACGAACATTATCGGTCAAAGAAAACATGAATAGGAATGATCGATATCATTCAGCGAGATCAATATTACTAAAAACATTAGAATTTGAATTATTTTTGATAAAGGAGCTGCAAGCCAGACTCATTAAATGAAAATCTAAAACATCACTTTTCGAAAAAGAAAAAGTTTCTCTGGTTAAGTCACAGAACTATTGTACACACCTTCAGTTGAATCGAAAGAAATTTCTATGTGTGTTCCAAAGCCTTCATTCAGTTCAAAACTGTCATGTATACTGAATTCATACGTAATCACTAAATCATGCGACACTGGCAAATCCTCCATAATGCTACCTGGAATAGAATAGCAATCACAATGACTCTTGCCATTCAACACATTTCACTTGCAACTCACCCATCACATCTGCATAAAGTTCGTAATTTTTCCAAGAGGATATTACACCACGGTGTAACTATCTTTCTTTGCTTAAGCTCACACTAAAGAACAATCAATTCGGTTTGGCAAATTACAAGGGAAAGACAACAATTTCATTTTATAAGGCACAATGAAGAATAACCCACCATCTTCGAGATGCGTTTTGTTTACATCTGTCAAGGAGCCTGGAGACAAACCATATCGTGCCGTCCCAGGAATCACCGAACTTTGATAATCGTTAAACGCCACCTTCACCTAATGTAAACAAATATTCAATATGGCATTTCAACAAAGAATTTCTGTATTAAAAATGTTTTTGTAAAATATATCAATGCGAACTAACCCATTGTTGTGGAATAGGATTTTTGTAATACAATTCACGCACCTGAACATCTTTAGCAGTCTCAGTACTGAAGGATGTATGATGTATTCTCAATGAGTATGTCACCGTGTCTCCTGCTTGTGCACTTCTTGTACCTGAACATTACGTAAGAAGTAAAATTATTTACGAGGAAAACAAAGTGACAATTTGGAACCGAACTTCTGGTCTTTATGATAAGTATACACACAATAATACCGCTTGATAATTTTAAAGTGTACAATTTAATGTTGATTGGAATGAATTCCTAAAAATAATACTAAATACTACTCTAAATACCGTCGGAATACGTGTCCAACACAGTGATATCCAGATCTGGTCCCTTGAGTGTCGTGTTAACCGTAGTACTGATCATTTCAGGTATTTCACTGACATCATCTTCCCACTCAACTACAGCTGTGAATGAGTAGACGTCTTCCTCTGCTTTGTGTCTATTATATATTACGCACGGAATCACAATAGTAATATCTACAAATGGAAATCTTTCTGTGATATCACATTGACATTAATAGCAACATTAGACGTCACAATGATAATGAAGTCGAAGTTCTGAAACAGTTTTTAATGCTGATACTTCTGGTCGGCTTATAATTTTATGTAATGTAAAGGAATGTAAGGATTTGATCCAATACACTCAGTCAGCAAAAATCCATGTTTAGGGAATACCTGATGTGTATGAAGCACTGGGTGACATCGTTGTAGTCATCAATGACCGGAGGAATACATTCCCGAAGTCTACGCTTACAGAGCCGTGGTCTTGTGGATGGATTACTGGGTACCCAGGTTCCACATGAACATTATCAGCGATTTCAGTGATCATATCAAACTCATACAAGTTGAAGTAATAGTCATAGCTGATCTCTGTAGACGTCGTGCAATCGAATTCCATTCCCCCGATGAGGGTATTCTGACATACCTCTCCTATTACGTGATTTTCATTGGGTATGGTAATGTTCACCGTCAATTCTGCCTCTCCAGCGATGTCTAACCACGTCTCATTGAGATGTATATAAACGGTGAGATTAAAAAATTCGTCTTTGAAGAACGCGGGCATTCCATTGTACATCCCTGAGGTGTCAGCATCGATGCTGACAAAGTCTACAAATCCAGTAAAGGTAGGTTCTTCGGTGGGCATCGGTTTAGAATCCGCATAACTTGTGCAAAACAGCGCACACAAAGTATATGCAATCCACAGCAATTTTGTCATGTTCTTCATTATGGTCAATAACGATATGTTCCTGAGCGTGGAAATAAAATGATTTTACATTATTACAGATTTGAATATTCATATCACTTACTGTTTTGAACATATAAGCCCTTATGTCACCTTTTAGATCTAACAGTTACACAGGTATGATCTTTTAAAATCGCAAACTAATCATTCATATTAAACATATGCCAAAGCCTTTAGCTTTAACTTCGATCTGACAATTACACTTACTTTGATCAGTTAAAATTTAATGCACAAAGCAAATCCAGTTTTATTATTTATATATGCACGCACATAGCACTACATATTTTACAATGTTTGAAAAAGAACACTTGACGCGATAAGAAGTCGAGAGTTCCTATTTTTCACAACTAAACATTGTAAATATGTTGTAAATATGACGTTAATTGATCAAATTGAAAAAGTCAGCCCTACTTTTTTCAGATAAAATCAAATACATCGTGCTGAAATTAACAGGGACAACATTTACTAACAAATGTAGTTGAAATGAATTCAACAATTATTGCAATTTTTGCGCAAACGTACCTGTAGCGAGTGTAAAAATAATTTCAAGATTACGTCGCTTAACCAAAATTATTCCGTTTTCCTTCAAGTCATAATCATTTTGTGCTTCTTCTTTACATTCAATGGTCAAACTTCAAAATAATCTTCAAGACGTCAATTTTAATTCTCCATGCGTATTTTTCTCGCAACAAATTGATCTGCTCGACATGTTTCGGTCGGTTTCGCGCCACCCAGCAACACAGCACAATGTGATCAATAAAGATGCTATGCATGATTGATCGGGTCCCTTGAAACAGCGTGCTTGGCAATATCCAAATATTGTGATCACATGTAGCGCAAAATAGAGTTCAACATCGATTAGTTTAGGACTAACGCAACATATATATTTATTTATAATTCACCTCTCCCTCATATATGTGCAGTCCAATTAAAATGCACTGAACTATGCAGGTTTCCGTTACAGCTCAAATTGCACCCGGCCACTTGCGATCATTACCGCTCGCGTCCGACGGGAGGTTATGTTTTCACGGGTGCCTGTCTGTCCACAGGAGGGAGTATCCCCAAGTCCTGTCTAAGGGCTACCCACTTGTTCAGGTTCAGGCTTGGGGTGGGGGGGGGGAGGAAGGTACCCCTAAACAAGACTAGGGGGCATCCCCTGACAAGATTGGGGTTAACCTCCCCAGACAGGACCAGGGACAGGACAGGGGGTACCCCTGGACAGGACAGGGTACCCCCTTCACCCCCGGCAGACAGGCTACGTCGCCGGCAGTACGCCTCTTGCGGTCACGCACAAGGAGATTCTTGTTGAATCTTATTACATGGCCATGTCAGCGTGATTTATATCAAAGTCTAATGCGATATAAATAACTCAAGATGGCTTTACAATAGTTTTACACTGGTGTCGACACTGGTCTTTTAGAGTTACAAAAACGAATGTTTGCAATAAAACAACGTAATTCCAGTAAGTGGTGTCGTGAGCTACAAATGACTTGCATGTTTAGCAATGTTTATTTCATGCTCCTAGCAATGGTAAAACATAACTTCAATAAGACACCAGGGCACTTTTATAACGTTTACTTTGTGACGTTGTAGCTGGCATAACACTACCATTGACTGACGGTATTGTGACACTACCTCTCAAAAGATTAATATAATTTCGTCCAGTAAGCATGCTATTCCGTTGTTGTTCTAATATGTACGAATTTATCCTCTTTGTAACTATAAATAAGTTTCCAAGAATTTTTTTATTACATGGCCAGTGCATTGATGTAACAAGACATCTAATACATTTGATTAATTTGCAGTAATTACAGCAATGAGCTTGATTATAAAAATGGCAAATATCACAGAAATAGTTCATATAAAAAATATTGCAGGAATAACGCCAACATGACAACAGACGGCGTACAACACAACACAACCATATCCTATGTGGGGATAACACTTTTTTTGGACAAAACTACTGCTAATTTTCGACCATTCGTTAAACAAGAGAAATGAGTATTTCTGAGCCATGAGGAAAAGAAATCCACATTTGTTTCAGAAAAACAATGACGCGGTATTATAAAGGAACAGTTGAGTAATCGTGTTAGCATAATATTAGCTGAAGAATCATGTACACGAATTTACGTCGAAACATCATAGCCAATAATACCGATGTCAAAAACAAATTAACGTAGTAAACACCTCATCTTTGGTCCAAAAGCGGCTTTTAAAGTTCTAGGTAATATGACAATGCTTCAGTTCTGTATTTCTTCAAAATGTTCTCGCTTACAAGTTCTCATTTGCAATCCAATACACAACGTACTCGCTTGAGTGATATGAAGATCATTTTTTGTATGACACAGAAATATCAAATAAAAACAACTAATTAATCGCTCATATTTAAAGAATAGGTTCAAATGTCAACTAAGTAAGCACCAATTAGGAAGTTGACTCAGTCATTGAGTCTATTAATCTATGTCCATTCACCATGCTGGTTGAAGCAACGATGAACTTATAACCTGAAATTTCATTTGAAAACTTTCTGTAACAGTTCAGTGAAAGCGATATAAACATTACAAAACAACCACAACAAGATCAGTAACTTAATTCAAAAGTTGTACATACCTCTGAGCTTGCCTAGGAACCGTAATGCTGCAACTTCCGCGAAAGTGCAGCCCCCAAGAAAGAAGACAAGAACAACTCTTGATGCAGCTGTTTTAGGAGCTCCTGTCCCTCCTAAAACAAAAAAAAAACTGTTCATGCGCTGGTCACATTGAATACAGCACTAAAGGCTTGTTCACAGGTACCGACACCGAAATTTGGCCCGTTAAGGTTTAACATTGTGCTTATGGTGACGGGCACTTTGTCTGGGATCAATTAGGCCGATTTTCAGTCCGAATTAATTGTATACACCTCTATTGACTGCCACGACGGGCCGAATTTCAGGCCAAATTTCGGTGTCGGTACGCGTGAACAAGGCTTAATATTTAAATAACTAATGCCTTACCTTTAACAGATTTCGGTTTGATCTCAGTGTATGTGGGACCTGGTAACAACTTTAATATGTCTTCAAGACCAGTGGTACCTTCGCGACTTAGCACCTAATGAGCAACAAATTGGTCGTTTTCAAAAAAGTCGTATGTGGTAGAAATGTTATTTGATAATGATAGTGACAAAAAGAGACTCACCTGTTCAATAAATTTACAAACTGGCGGACTAAAGGCACCACTAAAGACATAAGACATGTCGGTAGGCATTTTTAGGTTGATTTCTTCAGCTGACTTAGGAATCTGCAAAGAAAATGTCGAAACATTTGTAACCAAATGACATAGAAAACGTAAATGGCACAGAAAACTTCTGGTGTGCACAATTAAAGTGCAAACGAAAACGTAAACAATACCAGATGAAGCTTTTTGCAGAGTGCTCTAAAGTTGCTAGACTTCGGAATGTTTGCGACAGCAGCAAGCTTATTGAGGTTTTTAGTGTGAGATGTTGCTGCTTCTTTCTCCACTAGTAACCCTAATCTTTTCAGATTGTGGAATGTCAACATGTACTCAAATCCAAAGCTCTGTAATATAAAATAAAATACAAACGGCACAAACTATTCGAAAAAGATGTTTTATATTTTATTAAAAATTAACTGTTGATTGGAAACAGGCAAAATTAAAATACCTGCAGGAACTGTTGCTTCAAGAATCGATAAGTCTGCTGTGAAAGTCCACCCTGGGTGAGGGACATGAGGCAAATTAATTTCAGAATAACTTTAGGGTCGTACTGTCGATTGATAAGCTCCTCCAGATAACTCAAATTCTCTCGAGAATCTACTCCTTCTAGTAGACCTAATAAGTATTTGTTTAGTAATTATTTTATTCATTTGAATTTTTGACCGTCCATACTATTGAAATGATAACTTAACACACACTAATGTCTCAATCGGACTGACATTGGCCGAGACCGAGACCGATGTCATTGTGTTCATACTGCACAGAGACAGATAACAACACAGATTCCCATTGAGTTCTGTATACTTGTTATCAGTCGTGGTCTAGGTCTCGGCCACTGTCAGTCTGATTGAGCCATAACAGTTAAAAAACTTGCGAGTTTCCAAAGTAAGCTTCAATTGCCACAAAGAGAAGAAAGAGTAACTTACTGTGTTCCGTTCTCAGCTGTTCTTCAAAATCCTTCTTCGTTTTTGTCTTTGATAAGATTGATTCACAAGCGCCAATGTCTAAAAATTGCAAGAATTTGTTCATTTGTGTGACATCTCTGTGTCAGAAATCAACCGGTACTCAACAGACATGTAACGGATGTACTTACGAACAGTTAACGACTTATGTTGTTGTTTCAGTCCTTTTAAGTCATTTGCCACAAAATTTTTCATGTCTGATACAGATGATAACATGTGTCGTTTCTAAAAACAGACATAAAACACTGCGCCAAGTCGCCATATTGAATTTAACAAGCAGCTGTTTTTCATATTTAATATTTACTTTGAAAAAAGTGAAACTTGAAATTTTAAGAGCTGTTGCTTGAATCAATGTTCAAAGATGGTTTCGAGTTCTGGACAGGTTAAGAGATTCTTACATCATATCCTGCTTGTAATTCTTTGGCTTTAGCACTAAGAAACCCGAACACATTGGAGAAATGCCTGTCCCTTATTTCCTCGAACACCTATTTGTGATGAAAAATAAAAGAAATTTGGGCATACACACGACTCAGACAACGGTAAATGATAACCTTACATTTGAATTCAGCAAAAATAATTGTACACTAACTGGATCTTGTCCCGTTAGCAGCATTTTCATGCTCTTATCCGTGCCTGTTACTTCCGGGCCAAATTCTATGAAACCTACAAAAAAATATGAACTGCTTTATATACGTTCAGGCTACATGACCCTTCATTAATCTGAAACCTATGCAGTAACTTATACAGATATTTATTTCTATGATTTGAGTTGCCCCTTTTTAAGTACTTACCTGATGATATTCCAAATGTGTCATCTAATAGACCTTCATAGGTAACTTGTGTACACAAAGGTGTCACAAAGTCAACATCTGCAACAATATTTTTAAGTTTTTAATTGAACTCATTGGTTCTTAAATCGATGTCAACTTCAATACTATCAAGCCTCATTCATATGTGGACGTCATCCAAAAAATGGATTGGCGTCATTCCTTTCAGTTGTGCTTGCATGTGTGAACATTTGTTACTACAGATCTCATATTTTGCGTCAAAACAAACACAAAGTTTGACGCGGTGTCGGAATGAACCTTTAATCATTTTGCAAATTAATCAACGTCATTTTAGTACCTCTATCTATAAGAAATACGTGGCCTATTTCATTCTTGAGTTGTCCTGGTTCACCTTCCTCTTCAAACACTAGTCTCACTAAATCTTGTACCATCTGCATTTTATGATTAAAGAGCATGAATACTAGGTTTGAAATTTGTTTACACGGTTTCCCCTTACTGATAGTTCCATCAGTTATATTCAGGACTATTCGTTTTGCGTTGTGATCGCTGACTGATAAATATAGTTCAGTATCTCATCACTGATAAAAATACATAAGTAACTTGCCTTTGCACATCTGCCTTGACAATATACATTTGGTATCAAACCAAACACTTGCTGAATATTCACCATTGCTTTGGCTGCTGCATGACACCAAGTCTGGTCGTTGTCCTGGGAACAGAAGTGTAAAGATCAGAAGAACAAGAATGCTGACTAGCATGGTGTCGTATCACATGAATTTGTACTTGGTATCGTTTTTAAGTGCGTTAAGGTTATCTCATTTTGGGTGGGGGAGGGGGGATGTGTTCCTGAGAAAAATATAATTTGTATCAAGCTAAATTTGGTGTTATTTCATTTTGGGTAGATGGGTGCGTGGGGGTCCTGAGAAAAAATTTCCAGTCTGAATTTGTATCAAGCCAAATCTGGAGTTATATCATTTGAGGGGGCGGGGGGAGAGGGGAAAGTGGCTACAAGCAACCAAACGACCATACACCCGTACTAACGCACAGACACTACAATGACCAGATAAGTCGCTCCGCTCGATGAGGCGGCTCGACTAAAAACAAGAATTTGTTTCCCTCAAATGAAAATTCATGATTTCGAGATTAAGTACAAAGGCGACATTCACCTTCTAATGATACTTTTCACACAGTTAGAATAGAGAAAACTACGATGATCTCACCAAAAAGAAGCTGGCAAAAAAATGCGGAAACTCGAGGGACAAAATGTCACTGTCCAAAGGAATGAAGTCCAGCTGATACTCATCTAATGTAACATATCCGTGCACACCTTCATTTTCAAGGACCATTTCACACACATGCAACTGCAATGCAAATGTACTCGCATAATTGTGGCTGTAAGTAAGAATCTATTCGCACAATTTAC
Source organism: Haplosyllis leylae (assembly GCA_038406175.1). Lineage (NCBI taxonomy): Eukaryota > Metazoa > Annelida > Polychaeta > Phyllodocida > Syllidae > Haplosyllis > Haplosyllis leylae. Next base: position 2,353 of record JBCAUG010168150.1, on the reverse strand, counting down.
TTGTCAAAGATAATATTGTAGATTTCTTGTTAAGAATGTTGTGAAGTTATTTACCACAGTGTCCGTGTGGTTGTGGTACAGCAACAACAAAAGTTACAAAGAGTTCGAGCTGCAGATGGCAATGATTGAAACTTAAATTTGGACCGGTACACTCTTCCCTTTATGGTCACTTTTTGTACCAAAAGATCGCAAAAAAAGCAAATATAGTTGGAAATAAAGGGACATTTTACCAAATTTTATGACTATACAAAACCTACGATACCCGAATGAAATAACCGTAAAGAAGAGGTTCTTCTGTACGTTGGAAATAAAACAAAACAACGTTTATGTCTCGGACATACCTTGCGAGGAACAAATAGTATTTTGTAAGAGCGTTTTGTATCAGTGTTAACTTCCGCATTGATTTGGTCTGCGATGTATTTCATCAATACCATCTCTGGTCGCACCAAATATATTCGCCTGTTGCAAAGCAAATCAAATTCTCATTGTTTACCAATAACATTTCGCAATATTTGGTGATTGGTGGCTCGTTAGAGTCACCTTGGTGGTTGATTGGCTCTTTTTGCCCCAAAAATTTGGGCCCATGGTGGGGACCTATGAAGGCCTTTTGCGGCTCTGTGACTGTACATGGGGTGAGGATTCTACTTGGAGGTGATGGGGACACCTCAACATAACATTATTTAATCCAACTTTTTTTTGCGGCAGGTGGTGGGGACCCTAAAACCTAGTATACAATGTGCTTCGCTCCCCTTCGCCCCCTTTGCTTCCCACCACCTGTGACCACAAAAAGTTCAATTACAACATATAGTGGTGGGGAGAGAAGGGAGTGAAGGGAGCGAAGATGGCAAAGGGAGTGAAGCGTATTGTATACTAGGTTTTAGGGTCCCCACCACCTGCGACCACAAAAAAAGTTTGATTAGTGGTGGAGCGAAGGGGGCGAAGGGAGCGAATGAGCCACCTGCTGGTGAAACTTTTTTCACTGCCTGATATTTCGTAGAGATACCCAATTGGTTTATTTGATGCCAATCAGAGTTATGACTAAACTATCACTTGCTATGCCCACAGTAATGTAATCTAATTTATGGAGGACACAATTCCTTTTTATGAAACCACTTAGCACTTCTGGTGATGTCTGCCCTAGCTTTCAACACCAGAATGGATCCCTCATTTGTGTGCTTCACCACCTGTGTACAATGTATTCTTAAAATTTACATCCGGTACAACACCTGTTGACTTCTTGGCAGCCAAGCCTTTTTGATCTACTTGCTTTTTCGAGCATTGCTGGGACTCAAACCTTATGGTACAGTTTGCCACAGTGTATGACAGACAGGCGTTCCAACCTTGCAAGTCAGGCTTCGCTGACAAATTGAATCTTGTTGCATGTACATCACCAGATTTACCCCCCACCCCCAAACATCACCAAAGTGTAGTTGTACACTTCCTGATATTTTCTTTTATCGATTTATTCGCAAGACCACGTGAGGTTAACTCCGTTAGCAGTGAAAGTGTACTTACTGATCTGCTCCTTGTAATGACTTCCCTGGTTCTAGTTTGAATATTTTATCAACACCATGTTCCTAAAAAATAACAGTTAAAATTAGTTGTTCCAGAAAAGCTGGTTAAAATGAATTGGTGTAATCCACGAGCTTAAGTGGCAAGCCTAATTCTATACCTGAAATGAAATAGCTCACAAATGCAGCTGCTATCTGAGGGGAAAAATTAAAAAGTTTCTTTTTTTACTTTTGAGGGGAGAATTCATGTTAGCCTATAGCCAGATATATAGCTAGATAGAGATAGATGTCCAGCTAGCAAAATGGATAGTTAGCTAGAGAGAGAGAGATGGACAGATATAGAGAGACAGGTAGACATAAGTAAGTTGCTTATAATCTCCTACAATGTATTTTGGTTCAAATAATTTTGAATTTGGATGACTTCTTGTTTTGGTGTGAACACATTTTGTGTTAAGAAAAGGGAAACATTTTTTGGGAAAAAATTTGAACAAAAAATTTTTTTTTGGGTCCTAATTTACACCAAGCCAAATCTACTATAATCTAATTTTTGTTGGTTATGGTGGTAGGGGTCCGGAGGTGGGGGGGAGGGGGGGAAGAGTGGGGGGTGTCCAGGGTCAAAAAATCTAAATTGCTCAGAATGACCTCAAACACATTTGGTTTTGGAATTTTTGAAATCTGATAAAATTTTCGAAATTTCGTGTGTGAATAATCAAGCAAACAAGAAGGTCCTCCTGCGTAAACGCAAGAGGCATACCGCCCGCTGCATAGCCGACCTATCCCCAGGGAATTAAGTCCCCCCAAAAAAATTTCAACCCCAAAAAAATTTGAAAAAAAAAAAAAAT
>JBCAUG010168039.1:0-20097 GCA_038406175.1 Haplosyllis leylae | reverse complement strand
GGGGGTGGAGTAGGAATACAATGCCACATGTCAGATGGTGATTGGTTGTACTCATCATGCGATTTGCCGATTGGCTATTGGAATTGTGCATGTGCCGTCTTTGCACTGATTGGACATTGTTTTGAGGAGATAACAGGGTGCACGTGATCTTCACATGATCAGAGTGTGATCCATGCATGATCCATACAGGGGTTTTGGCGGGAAAGCTTGAGGAGATGTTTGAGACACAGAATGATGCTCTTTTGGCCATCGGAAGCCAAATACAGTTGCGGTTTCGCTCCTCTCCTCAAACTTTGCGCAGAGATAAATCTCAACCTGTTACACTAAGATCCTCTCATTTATACACGATTTTGTGCAAGAATTAATAGGACAAGTGCACTGGTCAAACATGCATTGCCAAAAAACTTAAATTCCTATAACCTTACATTATAAGGCGACCTTTACTTCAAATTACCTGTTTCGAGAGTCGTAGTGGAGCCTAATGTTTCTGAAGTCGTTCTTGTTGATACAACTGAAGATTTAATGTCTTGAGGTGTGGTGTCATCACCAGATCCTTCTTCTTCAACTTCTGTAACTGAAGTGTTGTAAGTCCTAGGGTTATTTTATTCTTACTGTAGATTAAGGACGAATTTTTACCATTGGAGAATGATTTAAAATAGCTCTCCAAACAGAAATGAGTGCATTTCTGCCCGATGCTAGCTTCAAGCAATTCGGAAACTTATCCAAAATTAGACCACAATCAACTAGAGATGTCAATACTTTTTAGTGTATCATTGTATGCAATACTAATTGATGGACAATGGTTGGGCGATGTTGAATGTTCTAGAGAAGGAATGCATGAAGGAATGCACTTAGTCCAAGTGCATTGACTAGATATATGTTGACAAGATTCTGTGGTACACTGGTCCAGTTCGGAACTTCTTTAGTCCGCACGGAAATCCTTGATTTCAATTAATTTGACAGCAGAAATGAATCAGTTTTAATGAATCTATTAGAGCTAGAACTGTGGAAAACAAGAAGACAACTTACAATATGTTCTGAAGCCATGACCTCCTTGAACGAAAAATGAAAAATAGACTGCAAAGCACAAGATGACAAATTTGAACAGTGAATGAATCATCTCTCTTTCATCTTTATCTTCTATTCGTTGAACTGAAAAAGTAAAGTTTTATTACAGTGAGTATTGTTTGTTTGTTGTATTTATTTCATTCAGTGATATCCAACAAGAAATTTATAGTTGAGAATCAATAAAGATTTGAACACTAACAAAGGAAAATGTTATATATGGGCAGAAAAATCAAACCGTGTGTTAGGAAAACATCCGACACACCAGGAAATAACAGAAGATAATATGTATTTAAATATACCTGTAAAAAATCCCAATTATCGTTTCACAACAATCATTTACAATGGCGCTATGTCAGCGAGTTTTAAAACGCAAATGATGCCTTATCTTCGGGAAGTAAAACTGTAAAATGTGCGACCTGGAAAGATAACACTTATCAAGACATTGAATTTTTGGTGACTTGTACTCGTTAGTGATATTTTCCTGATTAATTTGCAACAGCCCTTTCATACAATTTCAAACAGTTTTCTGGAAACGTAACAATTTCACAGCTATATCGTCAGAGCTTTTTGGTAATTACGTAAGGTCTCATTTACACCAAGCGTCAGCGTCAACGCCGCCAGGTCAATGCTGTGATGACGCTAGCAATATTGGTTTCAGTGAAAACAATAAAAACAAGTAGAGTCACTCGAGAATAGTATTGCCGCCCATTCTGAAGCAACTTCATTGTTTTCAATGGTCCTAAGTGGCGGGAATTTTTTACAAATAGCAACAAGTGACGCCCTCTGAGAAAACAGGCAAGTATCTGTTTGTTTACAAATGGCGACCATGAAACAGTTGCTGGCGCCTTGAAACAGGTTATACTGCAAAATAGGAGCTATAGTGCATAAATAGAAATGGATGCAAAGTAAAAAGTATCTTATTCTGGTTTTATAAATGTCAGACTAAGGGTGTAGAGTCTAGTAACTTTTCGAAACTCGGAAATTTGTCTGGTAACTGAGCATCATGTCTCTGAGGACACGAATAAAAGGCTTCACGGCCTGGGTGAATCTACGATTAAAACCATACGATCACTTGATGAACAATGTGGTGATGGACCTTCTTACTGGAACCAACATGAAAATGCTGCTGAAAAGTATGACGGGTAGAGAAATAAAGAGAGTCCAAAGTTTCGATGGGTAATTTTTTTCCAAGTTAACACTCACAAAACAATTGGTCTAGAATCTATTTTGATCGATGTTAAGAGGAATCAGATCGCATCAGTGCGGTTAATACCAAACAAGTAAAAACGAAAGCACAAATGATTATCGAGCTTGAGCATTCAAAAGTTATCTCGACATCTTTGCTTAGGTCAAAAGCTACATTCCCTTCCCTTTCCACTGGTGGATCCTTTTTCCTCGAGGTAGAGTCTAGAGGTTGAGATTTTTAGCAGATATACTTTTCGGAAACATACTCGGCGGTGTAATGGAATATGTTTTACATTCGGGTTTAATATTTACTTCTCTTGACAGATTGTCCCAGCAACAGAAAATCACCAGAGTAGATTGGATTGTAGATGAGCTGAAGAAGTTGTAAGAATTTATTATTCATAACATTCAGCACTTATCAAAAAGAATGAGATCCATTCCAACACCCAATGGAAATGAATGGGACCCATTTCCCAGAAATGAATCCATGAATCAGTTCAGTTAACATTTTACAGAAGTAACTGGCACTGTGAATAATAAATTTTTGGTTTTCTTTCAGCAAACTAATTCCAAATGATACCTATGTTGACACTAGGCTTTTCGCTATGAGAAGTGCAGATCATGTAAGTTTGCTGAATAAAAGTTTTGCAAAAATAAGTGAATATTTGCGGAGTAAAACTCACGACAATGAACCCGACCACCGTATTGCATAAGACATCATTGATGCATGAGAACTTATAATGTAAGCGTAAACTAGTATGAAATTGTTGAAAAATAACTCTAATGCCATCACTTCCAGAAAAACCACCAGGCAAACGTAAAAAGACAAGGACAATAAAGTCCTCCTGCGGGAAACAGCAAGAGGCCCGCTGCGTAACAAGCACTCCCTCTCCTGGCCGGGGGGCGGGGGGGGAGGGGGGCAGTGTACCCCTATCCTGACCGGGGGGTACCCCCCAACCAGGACTGGGGTAACCACCCAGAAAGGACATGGGACCAGAGACCAGGGAAGGGACATGGGACCAGAGACCATGGGGTACCCCCCTATGGACAGACAAGACACCTGTGAAAACATAACCTTCTCACATCCTTCGGAATGCGGGTGGTAAAAATATTAGGTAGTGAAAGTTTTACTAAGTGACTCGTTGGGGCGCGAGTGGTGCTGCTAGCAAGCGTGAGCAGTTAGGTTTTGGTACCCACTCACTCTGCCCCTGCCACCTCTGAGTGCAAAATGTATGGTTTGGGTGTCTCCACCACCTGTGAGTGTCACCGTCACTCAACTTGCAGTCACAAAATTATAAAATATCATTTGTAGATCCCTGCCACCTTCCCAACATTTTGGAGGGAAATGGCAAAACCAACCCCTTAGGTGACTCTCTGCGAGCCACCAGTAAATGAACACCGCCATATTTCACTTCAAAATTTTTTTCCCCGTAATTTGTCTTCGAATCGCAAAACCAAACTAATCCTAAAACTAGAACCGGACAAATGGCACTCATAGAAAAAGAAGTTGTCAAATTAGAATCATTAGTTCAGACATGTATGTTATAAAATGTAGATATTTGCCGTGCTATGGAGATTAGTAAGTCACGATATTTGGTTTGTGTGGGAAAGAGTAGAGTATTTACAACATGAGGACCTTGAAATTCTAACTGAAGTACCATTTAAGGTACGTAACTTTCCCTTTTAAACAACACGTGTGAAATGAATTTTTAATGTCAGTTCTCATTTTCTAAATTTACGTGTTGAAAGTAAATAAATTTACAGTGGGTGCCAGAATCTCCTCCTCAAAAGAAGAAGACGAAAGTGAAAACAAAGAAATCGCTTCTGTCTGGATTTGGAACTGCATCAATCATAACAGAAAAAATTGATGAAGATGTGAGTGATATCGTTTTCCGAGGTCCTGTCTTAAGTTTAGCTTTCACTCATTCTGCTTCATACATGCAGTTTTCCTTAATCCATACAATGAACGTTTTAGGAAGGACCCGATTCTGCGGATGCATATGAACCATTTCCTAGGAATGAATTCATGAAGCAGTTCACACTAGCAAATAAAGGACCAAATCCGACGCCGGATCAATGTATCATGGAAATGATTAACAAACAACTAAAAGTACGTCGGACCACTGAAGTAATTCGACATTTTGTTATATTTTGTGGTCTGATGCATTTATTGAACACAGATCAATTTTTTTTCCATTTCAGTTTGTAGAAGAAGGAAGAAAGTTAAATTGCGCCGTAAGTAGACTTTTTTCCACATGAAATAATTGTCGGAGCTTTACGGTAGTGTGTCTGTTCTGTTTTCAGTTTTCTCGTGTTTTATGATAAGATATGCCAGAAACAGAAATTGTTCACTATTTCTTATAGTATGGCCGTCGTAAATGCATCAGAGTACGTATTGTAAAATTGTTAGGAAGAAAATAGACGTGCTTTATCATCTGAGATATTTATTATAATCTTCTTGTAGAATACAATTCACTTTTAGATTAGAAACTTGGCAGTTAATTAAATTGTTTGGACTAGTGTACATACCGCAAAACTAGTTTAGTTTGTTAGTTTACTTTTGTTTACGGCACTCGAACCACATTGTGTAAATTTTCGTCCTCGCTGTCCATACCATTTGTTCACCAAACGAAAGATGGGTTATCCAAGCAACACCAGTCTCAACCGTGTAAAAATATTGCGGCATTGTAGCAGATTTTTTGTCGACATATTCCCCCAATAGTTGGGAGTTGCTTGAGTGTTGACCTTAATGTTAATTTTACCTTTTCTGATTTAATATATCAAACTACTGTCCTTGATTTCTCGCGACAGTTTGTAAGAGCATCTATTATTGATTGTCAATCTTTATATTCATAGTAATATATTTGTGTTCTCCTCATAGGGTATTGATGACCTGATGGATAGTCGAGTGCTCTGCGCATTTCTCAACTCGTTTGTGCCAAATACTTTTACAACAGAAGTTATGCTGAATGATAGGTACAAATAACAATCAAAATTAAGTAAGGACTTGGTGAAGACCGAATGTACTTTAAGTTGTGTAATTGAAATCTCTTGTATTTTCCTTAGATGGGCAATTAATATGATTTTAAAAACAATGGAGAAGATGTTTTACATGAATACCCCATTCGACTCAGAGGATTTGGTGGAGGTAACCCTATTTTACGTCTTCGTATTTTTCAACAATATAACAAAGGAACGCACCCAACAAGTCAGATCAGTGGTTGTCCCCCCAAACGGGGAAGGGGGGGAGGGTGAGGGTGGGGGTCGCTAACCTATTATTTGGCCATTTTTTTCCAAAAAGTGCATAAACATGAAGAATTATGGGCCCAGAAGGGGAAGGGTGGCACGCGTCCCGGCGCCACCCCTAGATCCGCCAATGGTAAACCCCTGTCAAAGGATTTGTATGGAAAAAATGAAAGTTGCCTAAAATTGTTTGAAAGATGCAAACACGCTGAAATCATAACGTTGGAGGTGGTCGTGTGGGCAACTTTTTGAAAATTATCTGAAAAGCATCTGTAAAAACTGGAAATTCTAATTCTGAGTTCTGTCTCCGGTTTTCCTTGCCCCAACGAGGAGACTGGGGTTATGGAGGTAGAGGTGAGTGTCTTGTAGTTTGCCCATTTTCTTTGGAATATGAGCCAACTTTACAATTTAGGTTTTTGGCAAAACATCAATGTTTAAGTAATTAAATTTACTCTTTCGCAGGCTGATCCGATGTCAGTGTGTACTTACTTTAGTGCAGTATTCATGGTTGCTTATAAATACAGACAGTCAAAGGCGGTTGTAGACAGGATGGTAAGAAATACGCAATTCCAGAAGTGTTCTTGTAAATGCAGCGGAATGTAATTAGTAAACTCAACAAATAAATAACAGGTGTACAATTTTGATTGGTTTCAATCTATTTTTAACAGGAGCGACTGAAAAAAGTGGTCCGTGATTATAAACTGGAACTTGAAACTTTGAAACCAGAGCAGTTTCAGAGACGAACTGAAATACAGAATGACTTGACTAATATCGCAAGCAGTATGACGATTTAATTTTTTGTAGATTTTATGATTTTAAATGGATATTTCAAGAAGAAAAGTAATGTTCTGATTTAAAAATACTGTTAAAACAAGTTCATGTACATGTACACAGTTCATGTACATGTACATATGTTCATGTACATAGAAAATTTGGCGTAGGTGTCATATATTCTGTTTACTATCAGTTTCATTCCACCTTGTTTTAGTTATGGATCGGTTAAAAAGTACATATGACATCGAGTTTTGCTATTCATGGGTGGACCACGTCTTTGTAACTGTCAAACAGGTAAACTTAAGAATGAGGCTCACAGGGAAGAAATTCCAGGTAATTGTTTGAATTATTCATAAATAAAATCTTATATTCTCTAGATGCACAAGGAGGTAAAGGCAAAAATTCTTGAGAGATTTGACTTGATCCCCGTTCCGCGTACCTTATCTATAAATGACCTGTGTTTGGCTGTCGGAATTAACTTGAACTTAACCTCGGGGTCAGGATTTTATCAACTGGAGGGAAAAGAGAACGTCGGTGAGAGCCGAAGGATTGTGCTACGATCGCGAGAAACTGGAGAGTTCGTGGATGATTTTACAAGCAAAAATAAAGGTCTGATATACCAAACTGATATAAAGCTATGCATACTAAAGTAGAATATAACGTTGTCACCGTTATTTGAACACTAACCTGCTTATTTCTGTATTATTTTAGAACCGATTCGGAGAATTTTGCAGTTACCACAAAAATCAACAGTGGAAGTTGTTGCAAATAACTATGAGGAATATGAGGTACATGTCACATTGAAACATGATTCAGTGGTCTAGGCTTATTTAGATATTTAAGATGCATGAATTAAGTTCTCTAGATGCATGAATTAAGTTCTTTAAATAGTGGGCTTTAATGTGAAAGCCTAAATGATTTCATTAAGTCTTTGAGTTTGTTTTCAGTTAACTTGCAGTAAATTTGAAGAGATAAACAAACATTATACCAGCCCTTCGCCTTTCAGATATATTTGGAAGCACAATCTAGGAACAAACAATTGAAACCAGATACCAACTTCCTGTACCAGGTATTCCCTGGGAACTATTTGACATGGCAAAAGGTATATTTTTTCCTCTAAATCTCAAATTTAACAATTGTTTTTACATCGATATTACGTATTTACATATTTGAACTTTACGTTCAGTGATTCACTTCACAACAGAATAATCTTTCACAACAAAATGTCAATCAGAATGAATAATCATCTCGCTCCAAAATCACACTCCTTTATGATATCCTAACACAGTTTTATTCGAATCTCAAATTGAATATTTTGTAGATATTCATCAAAGCTGTAAAGGAGGATGCTATAGAACAAGTAAAACGGGTTGTCACCTTCTTTAGAAACAACAACCAGATATTAAATTGCAGGGAACCTCAGACAGGCAACTCTCCCTTACATTGGGCTGCCAAACTTGGACATTTTGTAAGTATGGAATAACCTGTTTACAGAGACTGCAATGACACTAAGTTTCTCATATTCAATATTTCTATAATTGAGGTAAAAGTATATCCTACTTAGTTACATCCAGATTCATTTTAAAAGTCTATTACAGGACGTGGCTTTGTGCTTATTAGAAGCTGGCGCAAATGTTGACCAGAGGAACCAACAGAAACAAACACCGTTATTTTCAGCTTGTGAGGGACTTCAAAGGAACTTGGCACATGTACGTATTTCTATAAAAATCAGTGGAGTAGTCTGCTCATTAAAATTGGAATATTAGACGAAAATCGAAGCTTTATGATATGAAAAGCGGTGGTGTTGTTGTGTTCAATATTTGTTGACAACATTGGTGATTACTGTAATTGCAAATGCAAAATTTGAAACAAGAAAAAGAATCCATGTGTTCGGTGGATTATTGTTTCAGTTGCTTATCGAATGGGGTTGCGATGTTCACGCGAAAAATCAAAAGGGACAAGCCGCATTTGAAACGATCAAAAATGATGAATTCAGAGACTTCCTCATTGGTAAGCTGCTTGTAATATAAATCAACCTGAGCGAAATCGAAAATTCTTTCCGCATTATAATTAAACTTGGCACCAATCAAAAATAATACCACATTTGGCTTGCTGAGATCTACTTTAAAATACATTTCTTTTTTTCATATCACTACACATGTATTCATGTAAATACATGTCTAATTATTCAGTAATTATTATCCAGATGCATATGACTATTACTCTACGTCTGTCCCACTCATAATGGACGGCGATGTTGATATGTTAGGCAACATGGTTTGGAGTCACACAGAAGGCGTCAGGGAACTTTGTCATTTGAGGAGCAGGTGAGTTTGAGCTTTCATACGAAATACCTCTCATTTAAACGAAGATCATATTACCCACTTTTTACAATTAAATTGCAACAAAAATGTCCTCCTGCATGACCGCAAGAGGCGTACCGCCTGCTGCGTAGCAAGTACTTGCTCTCCTGCGGGGGGGGGGGGGTACCTGCTGTCCTACCCAGGGGTGTACCCCCTGACCTGGCTGATTGTGTACCCCCTCTCCTGTCTGGGGGTACCCCCTATCCTGGCAGGGTACCCCCAGCCAGGACAGGGGGTACCCCCCGGCAGGACCTGGAACAGGACTTTGGATAGGACCAGTGACAGGACTAGAGGTAGTCCCCCTGTGGCCTGACAAACAAACTGAAAACATTACCTTCCCTCGTACTTCGTACGCGGGTGTTAATTATTGGGGTGGGATTTGTAATTTCAGATGTATCAACGGCAGCACACTAATACATACTGCATCCTACTTTGCTGTGGTTCCTCTTATTCAAGATTTGCTAAAGAAAGGTCTCGATGTTAATTTGTTGGACTATAAAGGAGCTACACCATTGCACAGAGCCAAAGATGTGAAAACTTTAAAAGTTAGTTTTGGATTTTAGTCTGGTCTTTTGCATCCCTTTTAAATTACAGCCAAAGGTAACAAGTGATATCTCCGATCCCAATAATGCTATGTTGTCGACTTCTTTTACACATACTGGATATATTAAATGTACAGTGGGGTTCCCACTCACCCTGGAAAATTTGGAAAAATGAGAGTAAATCTGGAAAAAATCATGGAATTTTGCAAACAATAATAAAATTCCTGGGAAAATTACATGAAAAATATTTGATTGAAGCTAAAAAGTGGTCAGCAGTTGTGATTATATTTACTACAATGTCATTCTGTAGGTATTCCAGTATTATTTGTATGAAGGACAGTATGGCAGTGGTGTCCAGATATACATTCAATATGTCAGTGTTGGTATTATTAATATGAAAAGGTGTTTCATGTCAGGTTGCTCATTACTCTAGTATTATTTATGGAAGAGTTCTTTTTAAGTGGTCTCAAAATTGTTAAGTTTATTTTGCAGAAAATTGTTTTGGCATGTTGTGTGTCTGTAAGGATAGGTTTTATTTTTAGATATTGTAGTAGTGGTATGTTGTGTGATTTATTAAGCTCAGTTTCAGATTCAGTTTTAGTTTTGGCATAAAAATAATCTAGCTAGTTGGCAAATAAGCTAGATCATAATAATCTAGCTCACCAAATAATCTAACTAGTTGGCAAATGAGCTAGATCATAATAATCTAGCTTGCCAAATAATCTAGCTAGTCAGCAAATGAGCTAGATCATGATAATCTAGCCTGCCCCAAGATCTAGCTCATTTGCTAGCTGGATTATTCCAATGCCAAAACTCAAACTGAATCTGAAAACTCAATCTGAAACTGAGGTTTGCGAGATGCACGGTACGTTTATGTTTAGATAAAACTTTATGTAAACATTTATTGAAAAGTAATTGGAGGCCTAAATATGATAGGAAATATACCTTGAATTTTTTTGAAAAAACCTGGAAAAATCATAGAATTTTGTCAGTCGGGAAAAGTGGGAGCCCTGATATAGTGCCTGTGAGTCTGATTATGCAAATAAATCCTGTCTCAACGATTACCATTATTTTATTTCACATTTTTAGGTGTTGATTGATGCAGGTGCCAAGCCAAATTTGGAAGACCTTGAAGGTAATGCGCCTCTTCATGTCAAATGCTACGGTGAGACTGGGCTACCTTCCGAATTAGCAGCCATTCAACTGCTCTTGGACAACGGGGCAAAACTTACTACTAGAAACAACAGGGTAATAATGGTTGTCTTTGACCAAAAATATCTTATTCCGCAGAACAGTCATGCCAGCTTTTTAACCGTTTGATATTTTATGTGAAGGAGACATGGCATAGTATGACTAAAACTAAGAGGGTGAGTTGTACTAAGGTAAAAGATTCGTGATCAGAAGTCCCAAGAAATTATAGTATTTGTTTTACACACGATTACCAAAAAATACTTTTTTTCAGAATTTATTGGCCGTTCATTGCGCGGCAATGCAAGGCAGGATAGACGTTATCGGTTTGCTTTTGAAAACAGACTCTGATGGCGTAATGCAAAAGGAACTTGATGCAGAGACCAAAAAGTCCCCACCAAGCCTTGTGAGAGTCCTTTCATTACTTTGTTTTTGGAATATACCAAGAAAAGTCAGCTATTTACCCAAATTTAATTGTTGTGGAGCATGTTCAAAATTATTAAGATTGTGATTCAATTTTGCAGGTTCACTTGGCATTGGCCAATGACTTCCAAGAATGTGCAACTTGGCTACTCAACAGTGGGTTTCATTTTAAAGATGGGGAACAAGACTTACTCGTGCAGAGAATTCTAACGGAACAGATCAAGTTGTAAGTATTTTGGACATATTGAGATGTTAGGTAAAATCCTGTGGTTAGTAGGGAAACCATTGAAAATATACCAGACGCTTTCAGTCTCATCATCCGTATCGATTATGATCCCCCAAATGATTTAAAGTTTATAACTCAAATTGCCAGATATTTCCACTCGAAACATTGTGAGGACCAATCCCAACCTGACATTGAGATAAACAGAATTATGTGGAGTTAAAAATGTACCAATATCATGATTCTTTTAGAAATAATCGGGCAAATGCCATACAATTCCTGATGGACCATGGAGCAAATCCAACACCGAAGTATCCAGGAGGAAATACGTAAGCTGTCACTCAAGTTTTATGTTCTGCATTACAATGAGAAATGGTTGATGTAGATTTGGACAGTTGTATCACTAGTAAAATCACTTTTAACCGCACAGTTGAAATTAACTACATAGGTAGCTACAAAGGTAAAAGTCCATTGCCCTTTATGTTTTTACTCATTGATGTGCTATTGTTGGAAAATGCAGCAGATCACCTGTTTTTGAAATACTCAGTTAAGCTCTTTTAAATTTTTGAAGTGCTCTACATTATGCAGCCAGTATGACAGGCTCAACGGATGTTCTGGAGACTCTAATTTCGTACGGGGCAGACCTGGATGCTGTAAACGATGAGCACACGACGCCGTTGTTTTTTGCCTGTCAATGCAGTAATCAGTATGCTGCTCATGTTTTGCTGATACACGGGGCCAATATCAGGGCAAAAAATTTACAAGGTAAATCTGTTTCGAAAATGGCCACAAGTAGTGTGTAGCTTTTAGTTAAGTGAACCAAAATATTTGTCATCAGAAACCAGTATCCAGAATGTATCATTACCGCCCGCATCCGAAGGATGGGGAAGGTAATGTTTTCAGTCTGTTCACAAGGGAGGGGGGTTCTCAGTCCCACAGCCAGGGGGGTGGTTACTCAGTCTCACAGGCGGGGGGGAGGGGTACTCAGTCCCACAGCCAGAGGGGTATGCAGTCCCCCAGCTGGGGGGAGGGGTACTCAGTCCCTCAGCCAGAGGGGGGTACTCAGTGCCTCAGCTGGGTGAGGGGGTACCCAAGCCCGGGGTACCCCACCTGCCCCCCCAACTGATGACTGAGTAACCCCTCCCCCCACCTGAGGACTGCTAAGTACCCCCCCCCCCCTACAAGTCAGCTACGCAGGGGGCGGTATGCCTCTTGCGTTCACGCAGGAGGACTTTCTTGTTAGGGATCTTTTTACTCACAGGATTAACTGCATTTGACTTCATAATGGATTACGATGAGTGGATTGATTCCGGATACTTCACTGATGAAATAAGGGCCAGACTTAAAGGTACACACATAATTTCTTTTTAAAACATCTGCAAGATATAACGGGATATGTAGTACAGGAGTTTCTAACAATAGCATATTTTTGTGGGCTTTTTTGGAGGGGGAGGGGGGTAGTAACAAGGACACTTCAAGTTTTGTTGTGCGTTATTTTCAGCGTATAATCTCAAGCACGCCAGAGATCTAATCAGGGCCATTTCTAAGAAAGTAAAGGCTCCACACAATCGTTGGTTGACGGAGCTGCAGCCCACTTCACGAAACGTGATGACAGCTGGTGCAACCACCCGGAGTGATACAAACCTGACGTCCCAATTGACCACCCATTCCGCAGGAGTTGCTTTGCCACCGATCTTACCTTCATCAGCCAATGTGATAGCCAAATAATATTTTTGAAAATTACCATAGTTACCGCCCGCATCCGAAGGATAATCCCAGGTCCTTTCTAGGGGAGAGGGGAAGGGGGGGGAGGATACCCCAGCCTCTGATTCCAGGTCCTTTCCGAGAGCGGGGGTACCCCAGTATCTGGTCCCAGCTTCTTTCTGGGGGAGTGGATACTCCAGCTTCTGGTCCCAGGTCCTTTCTGGGGGGGAGGGGGAGGGAAGTACCCTTGGACAATAGGGATATCCCCCCCCCCAGCCAGGATAGGGGTACCCTCTCCCCCTATCCGACTGCACAGGAACAGGACGGATGTGCGGCGTGGGTGGTATGCCTCTTGCGTTCACGCAGGAGTACTTTCTGGTTTTCAACTCTGTTTATGTGCCAAATTTTTTTCTGTATTCCTCGGTAGCAGTTTAACTATTACATACTTTTCTGCGTTGTTATGTATTGTGTATCAGTCAGTTGTGAATGAGCAGATGACAACTCTGCTCCTTTTTACAATGCTGTGATAATCCTCAAAACGTTATAGTGTCAATGTTACAAATTTACATCACATTATTGTATTTCGTGTCTTAATGATTTTGTAAAGAATTTTCATATTGATATATGGATTTCTACAAATGATGATAAAGATTTATGTTTTTGTTGTAACAGTTTACAAAAATAAAAACATTTATTTACAAACATAAACAGACAACAGTTATTACGTATTGTTTAAATCTCTGAACGTTTTGTGTGTTTCATCAATTAACGAATGTAATTTCTACGAAGAAAAGTACTCACGATGATGGAAGAATTTATGATTGACGCAACGGCAACTTGAGTGCCACTTCAGATGTGGGTGTCTTTATCATTGTCCCCTGAACAGTATAAAACACCATTGCAAAATTGTCCGCGCACACAAAAATCCAGAAGTTACCGGATCTGGTGGCATTGCTTATCGCGAAAAGCTGGTTGTTGGTCCTTGTCTCAATCATAAATTCTTCTATCGTAGTGATGCTGATTAATGAAAGAGTAGATTGCACCTTTATGTCTGATCAAAAAACAATTCACTGATACCGAGTCCTGCAACGAAACCCGCAGTATGTGCGATCACATTGTATTGTGATAGTATTTGGGATTATCCATAAGTATTTCACCTGAAAATTTGCTTAAAAAAAGTTCTTGTCCCAAACAATGTGAAAGTACGATAGACAGTCCTGGAGTGGATGATGAATAGTTTTCAAACATTCTAAAAATTTTACGTTTTTATACTGCCTCTAAATTCTATTCTGACTTTTTTTTTTACTACAAATGAATTTCACTTTTTTGACAAGGAGATCTCATACTTCAGAATTACATAACGAAAAGATTTTATTCAATATTTAGTTTATTAAAGCGTTAAAGTCAAGTCTGAAACCTGAAAGCAACCTCTCTGGAGCCGTTATGTTCGTCTTTCTCTGTGTGAATTCTATTGCTTTGTTTCTAGTATCTTGTGTCGCATTTTCTCGATTAATGCAGCTACAGTTGACTAAGTTTCAATCTTCTAAGCGAATGGGTATGAGGATGTTATTTTGGAAAGTGATGTCTGCATTAAGTACAAAGCAAACTTTGTATAATGTTGTTTCTGTCAGTTCCTATGAATGATAATTCAGTGTCAATGTTCCGCCAAATCCATGTGTTGTTTGTGTCGTTTCAGTGTCATTTCAGCTGTGTAGACAGCCATTCGGCTTTCTTGTAAAGTTGCGTTTTTATTCATAATTACAAAATATTTTCTTTTACACCTGATTCCGCGTCATTTTATCACTTGTGATTTGGTTTGCTTGAACCAATCATTTCATTCATCAGATAAAACGTTTTCATATTTTCTTTTCCCACCATTTTTTCCAGTTTCCTAAAAACAGATATTTAATTTGAAATAAAAATCACATTCAGAAACAACAGGACATTTGGGCACATCGACACGCTTTCATTTCTACAAACATCTTATATTGATAACGACTTACTTCATTTCTGGCTCATCATTGTTCTCACAATAATTCTTTATCTTCTCATACTTTTCCTTACCAAATGTTTCCATGCAATGTCTGCAATTTGATATTGTCAAATAATATTTGCTGCATTGGTAACATCAGTGCGTTCAGTCACAATAACTTCTGATCAATTGCAAGGGCTTTCAGAATAACGATACAATGTTTCAAATTTACAGGTGGAAAAGAACAACTCTAAAAGTAACATAAAATGAAGGGTGTGAACTACAGAGTTAACAATTTGTAAGGATACTTTCGACTCAGTGAATATAGGGAAAAGAGCCAACTTGGAAAGCATGGTTTCGGGTGATTGCACAACCATATGTCAACCTTATGGGAACATGTTATCCAATGAGGACATCCTACTTCGACATTGACTTCGCTTCACAAATGAAGTTGACTAAATTTCCCTTAATTCACTGCTTCGTAATGCCAGTACGACGTTAAATTCCGTTCCAGTTGGAACGCTATCGCCAATAGTGTGACAGAAGGCCATAGTTTTGAGTCTGTCTGTATTAACACCTTAGTAAACTTACTTTTTGATGATCCTACTGGCGGAAGATCTCGCTCTGTTTGCATCCACTATGGTCTCATCATCCCCGGAGTTATCCGTGACTGTATCCAACACCTCGTGTGCAGCATTTACCACTTGTTCTATTTCCTACAAAACAAAGAGACAGGTTCGAAAATATAAAAATCAACCCAATGAAACTAGATTTTTCAAAATAAAGTTTCAGCAATGAAATAGATACATTGCAGCGCAGCAGAAAGAGTACGCAATTCAGCGACAAGTGATTTAACCTTACGACAGGCATAACTCCAATTGTAGTAATATCAAGTGAATATCCGTGATTATTCTAAAGTATTCCTGAAGAGGTGATGATTATTTGATTTCAAAACAGTAAGGTTAATTTTGACCAAAATTATAGAATTTCAAATGATCAAATTTCTGTAGATTTGTATTTTGTTCTTTCCTTCCTTTAATGCTGTGCACGAGCATAAAATATAGTAAACAACTGTACCTCGTCCACTACCACGTCATCGGTATCCGTCTCAAAATCATCGTGATATTCCTCTTCATCTGCGTAGTCAAGTTCTTCTGGAATTTCAGCAACTTCTTCAAGAAAAGAATAGATGCGCTTTATGAGAGTTTATCTTTGAAAGCTTGGTTTTCTGTGAATTTATTTTCCCTTAAGTTGCATGTAAAGACCAATTACATTTATCATTTGAAGCATAATTCAGTTGAGAATCCAGGGGGCAAGGGACAATTGTCCCCTGGTCCTGTAAAAATAGAAAAAGAAGGCGGCCGCATCAAATTTCACTTAAATAATAACCTTCCCTACCCTCTTCCTGGATCTGCTACAGAAATTTGAAACAAAATTATCAGGAAATCAATTTAAAATAAATTCAAAGGACATAAAATTGGTGTTTTGATTGATAAATTTACTTTAGAACGCTTGAACACAATTGTGCATATAATTTAATCATACGTGAAACAATATCAGGTGGTCCTCTTTTGTAAACAAATGAAATCAAACATGCCAAAGCAAGATTTCATAAATAATATAACTAGAATCTATCTGGGTAAAAACCAGATTTCGCTGCACTGTGTGATGTGGCTCTTTTACCAGCGTCAAAGTGGCTCCTAACATTGCACACAGAGTGTATTTAAATTTAAACACTTCCCTTTTACCAAAATTTTGAATAACTTATACAGAGATTCAGTGCGTAAACTCATGGGCAAAAATATCCCAAATTGATATTGACAATTGTCAATCTACTAATACAAAAACGTTTTGTTTATGAATAAATTGAAGATAAATTAAGTTCACAACAATCCAATCATTAACTGAAACCTTAATTTAGAATTTCAAATTTAAACTTGTCGAATGGGATCGATTTCAATTTGAATGCATCCGCTGTAGGCTCATGTGTTAGTAAAACATGTGAAATTGATGTCAATTAATATGGTAAAACAAATGTTTAAGCTACACACGGGCAACCAGAGCAAAAAATTTAACATTCACCAGAGTTGCACACATTTCAAAGTAACAAAGCCACACACGGTTAATCTTACCCTCATTCTTTTCACAAGAATCGAGCCAATTAATCTCATCTATAAGCCTTTCTATATCTTTGTAAGTCAAAATAAATTTACATTATTTATTAGAAAACAGAAAAATGACAATCAAACTTCTCCCACGCCACACACTTGCATTAAAGTTGTCTACTGAGTTACATTATTTGCTTTGGCATCAGTTTAAACTAGTAAACGTATTAATCTTCCATCATGCTGTAGAAAAGAATTTTGCATCTATTTACCAAGGGTCTGTGAAAACGACGAGTAACGCCGTGCTTTAGCAGAAGTTATTGCAGATATTTCTTCAGGGATATCTGAAATCAAGCACCATGTACAAATTTATGGCTGTATATGAAGCTGCAATCGTGTAATTTGTAAATTTCAATTACACTTTTACCTGTTGTCCTTATGTTTTAAAGAATTTTTTAACAGAGAGAACAAACTTGCATTATCATTAGTCGAGCTTAATTGCTCTGGTGTGTAGTGGTGAATGATTACGATCCAACAATTAAGAATTAAACACGCGTGAATAAAAGTGAATGGTATAATGTTTTACTTACTACTGGAACCAAATTCCAAAACAAAAATATTGAATAAATATTCGTTACAAAATAACGTTTCAACATATGAATAAATGAATAAACGAATAAATAACCAACTGTGGAAATCCGAGCAAAACTATCAGATACACAGTTCAGGAAAATATTTTGAGAAACGATAACAAAAAGTAGTGGTGGACGATTGCAGATTTATGTGGTATTCAGAATAAGGGCACTGGAAATTTATTTTCAATGGAATTCCTTTGCTTCGTCTGAGAGTTGGGGTAAATTAGAACCCATCAATGACATCGAAGGATTTAAGTAATTTCTTACAACACAGAAACAAATCAATAGCAAACTCACCCTCTTCGATGTCAGAAGCATCTCCGCTTTCATCAAAATCATCAGAGTAATACAAGTTTTCCTTGGAATCGAATGACTTCTGAGAAATGATTTTTGGAACAGATTTACCACTTTTCACATCAGTTCCCCTTTGAATAGTTCTGCGATTTCCCTTGCGTTCTTTTGGAATAGCATTTTCACCAACGGACGATCTAGAATCGATCCCTTTGTGTGTATTCACGGGATTTTCACCAACAGAAGGTTTTGAGTCAGTTCTCTTAAATTCTTTCTTGTGAATCTTCTCCTTCATATTTTTGGTATTTTTCTTTGACTTATTCACGTTTTTGTTTTGCTTTAATGAGTCTTTTTCACATTTAGGCATTGATGGGGAATTCTTTCCACCTTTGTTTTCATGTTTATCAATTTTTCTCGGTGGAGATTTGGGACCTCTGCCTGTTTTAACTTCTGGTTCTTCCGGTGTTTGGCACAATGATCTTTCTCTGTTTTTGGGACTGTCAACATCTATTGGGGGCGGAGGTTCCATTTCAAGGAGAAGAACATTATTTGGATTTATCCGTGGAGTCCTCTGAGGTTCTTGGATTTTGAGCTTTTTGGACAAATCTACGTGGACTAACGCCGCCGACTTCCTGCCTTCTGACCTAGGAGTGGAATATCCCCTGTCAGGACTGTCACTATAAGCACCATGTGTAATATTTACATTATTGTCCACCTCCATGTACCGAGGTGTTCTGCTCCTTCTGGACGACTCAGGTGTCAAAGAAACCTTTTCTTCGTTACATGATACAGTGTTTTTATTCAGAGATATCTTAAACAGTTCAGGGTCTATGTCTTCCAAATCTTGTTCGGAAGCATTTTTCAAAGACCTGCAAACAAATAATTTCAATTATGACACCAAAATCAACTAAAAATATGACATCGTTACGTTTCAATGTCCACAATGCTGGCACGTAAAATGTCATCACTGAAAGACGTCACTGATATACAAATCATCTGATTGGACAGCCAATTAACTGCCAGAACGTTTCCCCAAATCCCGTGGGCACCCTGAATCACTGAGCTGACAATAAACGAGCCAGCAATTGTACCCAAATTAAGGCATAGATTTTTTTATCATCAGACTGAAAATAGATCCAGATGTGAATTTATAAAAATAAAAGGCATATTTCGAGAACCTTGTGCTTAGTGATCTTTGTACTTTCCCGCGTTCAACATTTCTTCTTGGTTCAGTACTCTTGGAGCGTTTCAACGGTTCCTGGATGGCAAAATATTAACATGGGACGTGAGGTTTTTGGGAATTAAGTCGATAAACCAAAGTGATTCAGCGGAACTAAGAATAATTTTGGAAAATGGACTGTGCGTAAATGAACTTCATATTTTTATTTACAACATTGATAGACTTAGTTTCATCTTAGTATGGACGGTTACAGGCGGGTGTAGAGACATATTGGAATTGTACATGTCAGTTATGACCGACCTTCTCCGTGAAATCGCCGTCGTTCGTGAAGCTTTTTTCATTTTCACTGTCGGTACTAGATGATTCACTTTCTGTTTCACTGCTGTATTTCATGCAGTCTTTATCTTTACTTCTTCCATTCACATCCAACTCTGGCTCACTTTGATCCCTATTATCGCGAATGACAAACGTTGACGGTAAATTGGCATCAAGAATCTCGGATTAGAATGAAATCGGATTCCAATCTCAAGATAAGTAAGCAATTCATACCTTGACCTTTTCCTCGGGATAGATTTAGGTCCAGTTTCTTTCACCTGCAGCTGTCTCTTTCGTTCCTCTTCCAGGAGAATCTCCTGTCTCGCCTTTTCCTGCTGCTCCAACTTGGCTTTGTGTTTCCGAAGTTGAATTGTGAGTTGTTCTTGTTGGAGCCTCAGTGATCGTTCCAGTGATTCAGACTCCTCTTCCGGAATCGTACTCACTAGTTTGAAAAACAATTCTATGTAGTACCACGAAAGTGGAAATATTAACAATAGAAAAGTCCGATTGACTGGATTGCATTGCCAACGTACCTCGCCCGTGCTTCCCTGGCTGTGCACTTGTCAAAATATTACGTTCCAACACAGGTCGACTTGATATGGCTCGCTGAACCTGAGATGGCAATAGCGCTGACGACTTATCATTTGTCTTACTGTTACCAGTCCGTCTGTATAAAATATGGTGTCAATAAACTTAAGGTATTCCCAAATAAAATTTGTTGTTATAAGATGTAAGGTGTGATCTCTAACGCTCAGTTTCAGATTGA
This sequence comes from Haplosyllis leylae, assembly GCA_038406175.1. NCBI lineage: Eukaryota > Metazoa > Annelida > Polychaeta > Phyllodocida > Syllidae > Haplosyllis > Haplosyllis leylae. The sequence goes on along the minus strand of JBCAUG010168039.1, from coordinate 120 downwards.
GTTTTCAGATTCAGATTGAGATTTGGCATCGAAATAATCCAGCTAGTCGGCAAACAAGCTAGATTACAGTAATCCAACTCATCAAATAATCTAGCTTGTTTGCCGACTAGCTGGATTATT